>PVJH01006232.1:12208-103809 GCA_004026705.1 Nesogale talazaci
CCCACACACACATTCTGTCAATTTAGTTTTGTTGATTTTCAAAGAAACAATAACAAAAGACAGGCACTAGGGCACTTGACATTCTGTGCTTTGAACTATATATAGAGAGATATATATTTCCTCTGATATATACTAGTACATCCCTCCCCCAAAACCCTTACAGATAAAGGCAGAGATCCTGTGGGTGAACCAGTGGGAGGGGGAGGAGCCACAGTACGTAAGTAGAAATGTTTTTAAGCCAAAGAAGAGATTTCATTTCTTCTTAATTGTTGGGCTGTGATAAAAAGCCAGTAATTATTTTGTCCCCCAAGTACCTCGATTAAAAAAAAACAAACAGGCCTTCCCTCAATGCTTCATGTCTGAATCATTCTGATCAATAAGACTGGCTGCTCTTTCCGGGGAAAGAATACCCCAAAACCCCAAGTCAGGATATTAATCCCACCCTATTTTTGAGAGAGAGAAATAAATCATGTGCCCCAAAGTGAGGCGATTGGGCCCGTGAGAGAGGACCTGAGCTGAAATACCAGCCAAATTCCTCTCAAGACTAGTCCAGTCTCTTCATTCCATCATCTTAAATCGAAAGGTATTTGGTCTTTCTGGCTGTACTAGTAGTAGTGGACAAAGGTCTCCTCCCCCAACTTCCTGAGAGGCACAAATTGCATAGACCTTACGGGCATGCGTTTGTTTTTCTGCAGGGCCAGCTAGGACTTGGAGGGATGCTTCAGCAGTCAACATGCAAAGGGACGCTCCCCCACCCCAGGAACACAAGTTACATTTATGCTCTATAAAATAAGGCATCTCCCAATTTATCGACCCTGGCATGATTATTTATCTGGCATTATATTGCAGCAGTAATCCAGGGAGCTGCTTTGTAGTGACTCCGTTCCCATTCTTGTTTTGCAGTCACTCTGTAAATAACTTGTGTCACCGTTCTACGTCCCATTTCCAGACAGAAGATAAGACGTTATTTCTGCTTCCTCTGTGCAAAATCTTAACAGCTGATGTAAGGAGGTATTCAGATTCCTATCTAAATTACATGCCAGACATTCTGCATTAGCATTGTTAGGCGGGTTATTTATCTACAACCTGCATATATTTCCAGGATAGCAAATGATGACTTATAAGCTATCACCTGTGATGTGATGTGCAAGCCTAGAGCAATATAAGAAGAAATTCTTAAACCACCTCCACTGAAGATCTTAGCTTAAGCAAGCCGATTCAATGCTGTTCTATTTACCTTAATTAGCACAGACCCTAGCCATATTTGTTTATAACACTGTGCTAGTGACTACATGAAACAGTTATAAAGCTGCCTGCAAGGCCACTGGGTATGCAAGGAAAGCTATGCAGTCATTACTACCCAGTAGAGGGCAAACATGTTGTGTTTTATTGCTAATTTGGACCAAATCCCTGTAATTTGGTGTTTAAAGATTGTGCATGGGTTATGAGCATACAGTTGTTGAATAAATGTACCATGGCACATTTTTAACATCTGTGGATGTCTTAATTGAATAATAGTCTCCTTTGTGTGTAGCTTAATGAAATGCATTATATATTTGGGAATTCAAACAAGATATACTATTTGGAAAAGAAATTACTAATGAATCGGCTTATGTTGTCTCGAGATCCCATATACTTCTAAAATCTGGAAGAAGAGGAACAAACTTAAAGCGTGCATACACACACATGCACACAATCTATATTCAGGCAGATACGTGTTTTATCGTTATGATCTTCTGGGTCCCTTTGTTAAGAATGAAGCTCCACACCTCCCCCACCCCTGAGGTTTTCCCTCCCCACCTCCCCCAAGTAGAAGGTAGTTGGGGCAGTGTGTTGTGTTATTCCATTAGTTTATGTTTTAAGACTAAGAAGAGATATTTCTATGTTATAAATTATTTATAAACACAAGAACAAAGGGAAGCTGTCAAGGCTGCTGCTACTTTGAGAAAATAAAAAGGAAATGATGAATTTATGGAGAATCCAATTTGATAAAGAGGGAGGAGAGGCAACTGCTAATTATGAACATCCATCTGCAGACCGAGACCTGAGAGTAGAGAATTAGATGGATACATTTACATCTGTCTGTCACCAAAAGAAATCTCACTAATGGTGTCCCATATTGTCACCAAACTCCCCCTATTGAGCTAAGAGAGGCTTGGAGACATTTGAGGATATTTTAATCAACCACAGGACAGGGAAGAGATGCAAAAAACTTTAGGAAGGGACCGTCACAAACAACTCCGCATCTTCTTCCCTCTTCCGGAACACAAATAACAAGCACGATGGTCTTTCTCTGTATGCCTCATTGATTTGGGGGTCCAGCAAGTTTCAAAAACTTTTTTTCATTTAGGCAGCTGCATGCCACACCCCCATGATATCAAACACAGTGTGAAAGCAGACACAGGATACAGTGGGGTGGGGGGGGTATGATGTGAAAATTATTATTATTATTATTAACTGTTACATTATCTTGATACTGTGCCTATCTCTCATCTTCCAGACATTGCTTTCATCAGCAGGAGGAAACTGAAAATGGGATGCTTTGAAAACTCAAAATACTGAGCTGCTCGCTTCCGCTCTTGAAAGGAGCAGCTGACGGGGAGGATACATAGATGAAGAAATCATCAAAGAAAACAGAAATGCTCCCTGTCTGTGTGCAGCGTGCTGAGGAGGGGGAGATACAGCCTCTCCTTCTTGAACCTGAGTTTAAGTCTTGAAACCCTGAAAGCGGTCGTCATTTCAACTCTGCCCTTGTTCTCTTATTTTTCAGCAGCAAGGTCATCTATACTTGGGAGGTTTCAGATCACCTTTGAAAAATTTAGGGCACTATTTTTATCTGTCACCCTTCTACACACAAGCCTTGGGCTGGTTCCCATCTCTGCTATTCATAGATTTGGCAATTTTTTTAGCCTGGATTTTTGATGTGTTGTCCATCATGTGACCTCTCCCAGTTGGTCTGAATTAGCCAGGCAGGGTATGGGAAGAGGGGTTCTTTCTGATTCTCTTACTTTGTCGCGTATTTTTAAGTCAAACAAGAGCGAAAGGGTAGTGTGGCCCTTTTCGAATTTGGAAAGATAAAAGTTTATTTATCGTTTTGTACCAAAAGACTTTCTGATGTGATCCTACAGCACTAGTCTACTTCATTTTGTTTGTTTCCTCCTAACACAACTGTGATTCCTTACTGAAATGTTCCTGATGAAGAAAGTTGTTTTTCAAACGTTCAAGAAGTTATTTAAAGAGTTTGGGACCACAGGTGTTTAAGAAAATGGGGTGATGGACCACATTTCGAAGGCTTCTATATCTGGTATCTTGTAATTTTTTGAAGCTTGTTCTCATTTTTTAATATTTTCTTTCTTTAAATGATTTTATTGGAGTTCATTCAACACTTGTCACAATCCATACATCCAGTCATTGTGTTTATTTTGTATTTAATGTAGAAAGCAGTGATTAATGTCAGAAACTAAGACAGAAAAATAATGAATAAGTGGGCTGCACACTACCTTTTTCCCTTATACCTGGATCGGGCCCTCAATCGGACTAGGTACATATATGTGTGTGTGTGTGTGTGTGTACATATATATGTATATGGCAATGATTTACAAAGTTGATTTTTATCAAGTCATGTGGGAACCTGTTAGAATAACTTTTTAAACCAAAAAGAATTTTTATGTCTTTTCCCTCATGTTCAGCATCATGAAAACTCTTGGTTCACTGGGGAGATTACACCCTGGACATAGACCTGCAACGCTCTGTAGAGCTCCTCACACACCAAGCTGGTCGTGAACTTGATGGGGTCACATATAGTGAAGAGGAAAAGATGGGTCTGCTTTTAATAGCAAATTTGTTAGGAAGGTCCAGAGAGGTCAGCCAATAAATCACTCGAGAGTAAACTTTAGAAGAGTTTTTCATTTCTTGCTTTTCCCCCCCTCCAAAATACTCTTCATTTATTATCTGGAATGTTTAAGGGTGTATGGAAATTCCAGGAGCAACTCTTGCAGCATCGTTTACCAGATGTCAGGGTTAGACTGTGGGAGTCTGGGGACCAGAGCCTTGGATGTAGAGGAAGGAGGAGATTGGCAAGTACATCTACATGTTTGGTGGAGGCAGGGGAAAATGAAGGGAAGGGTGCAACAGTTAAAAGCAGCAGAGGTAAATATCATGAAATTCTGCAATAGCAATGATCTCCACGCAGTTGAACAGACGTGGAAGGGAGAACTGGAGAATATTCACAAACATCCAACCACTATGCCTGGCCTTACGAATTTGAATTTTGCTCCATCTTTGTCTTCCGCTCTTTATGGGAACTCTTAACGTAATCACTTTTAGAGACGCGAGATAGATGGTGGAAGATGCTTTTACAGATATTAACCTGTTCTGCAAATCTATCTATGAATATGTTGAAGCTGAGTTATAAAAATGTCTTGGTCAGAGCCAACCACTTTGAAAGGATTAGTTGCTGTGTCTGGAGACTCAGAACCTCAGATTTGGGGAAACTAACCTCAATTTCCATCACCTAGGACACAAGGACAATATTTCTGTATCCTACTTTAGTGCGTGACAACTGAGGTCCTAAAAGCCTGTAAATTGGCCACTTCAGCTTCAGTTACTAATCCTTCTGTGTCTGGAGGAAACCAATGTGATGAAAATAGAAGACACAAGGAAACAATATGTTCAAGGAAGGGTGGGTCACCAAGAGTGCCCATCTCCAAGAGTATGAGACCAACGTAGCTAGAGGATGTCCAGCTCTTACTTCCCCACTTCTTTAAAACAAAAATTATTGGGGGTTCTTACAGCTCTTAGCACAATCCATATACATCCCTTGTGTCAAGCACTTTTGTACATATTTTGCCATCATCATTTAAAAAATATTTTCTTACCTGAGTCCTCGGTATCAGTTTCTCTTACCCCCTCCCTTTCTCCCCCACTCTCCCTCCCTCTTGAACCCTTGGTAAATTATAAATTATTTTTATTTTCATATCTTACATCATCCACTTGCCTTGCTTCACCCACTTTTCTGTTGTTTGTCCCCCTTTGGGGGTTGCTGTATGTTGATCATTGTGCTCAGTTCCCCCTTTCTCCCACCACCTTCCCCCTACCCACCTGGTAACACTACTCTCATTATTGGTCCTGAGGGTTTTATCTCTCCTGGATGCCCTGTGTTTCAAAGCCCTTACCTGTACATGCTCTGGTCTAGCCAAATTTGTAAGGTAGAATTAGGGTCATGGTATTGGGGGGTGCGGAGGGGGAGGGGCGGGTGGTACACGAAGGAAGCATTTAAGAACTAGAGGAAAGTTGCATGTTTCAGCATTGCTGCCCTGTACAATGACTGACTCATTTCCTCCCTGCATGTCCTGTTGCCTACAGATGGGTTTGCGGTCCCCAATCTGCACTCCCCCTCATTCACAGTGACTTTTTGTTCTTTGAAGGCTGATATCTGATTTCTTCCACACCTCAGGATCACACAAGCTGGTGTGCGTCCTCCATAATGGACTTTGTTTCTCCTGAACAAGATAGCTACTTGTTTATCTTCAAGCCTTTAAGATCCCAGATGCTTTATCTTTTGATAGCTAGTCACCATCAGCTTTCTTCACCACACTTGCTTATGCCCCCATTTGTCCTCAGGGATCGTATTTGGAAAGTGACCACACAGTGATATGATTTTTTTTCTTCTTTGATGCCTGAAACCTGATCCCTTCAACACCTCATGATCACATAGACTAGTGTGCTTCTTCTATGTGTACTTGATTGCTTCACAGCTAGGTGGTTGCTAGTTTATCTTCAAGCTTTTAAGACTGCAAATGCTATATATTTTGATAGCTGGGCATCATCAGCTTACTTCACCACATTTGCTTATGCACTCATTTGTCTTCAGCAATTGAGTTGGAAAAGTGAGCTTCCTGGAATACCAGTTTAATAGAACAAAATGTTCTTACATTGAGGGATAACTTGAGTGGAAGTCCAATGTCCATATATTACCTTGGTACTAAATTTATAAATATATGTACATAGATAAATTTCCTCCTCACCATCATATAAATAGATATGCTTGTATTTTGACCTCTGTAAATGTCATTTACCCCCTACTTCTTTCCTCTATTTCCTTTTGTCCCTCTTGTCCCACTATCATGCTCAGTCTTCATATGGGTTTCAGCATTTCCTTTCAGTTACAGTATCCTTGCTCAGACCACGTATACCCTCCTCACCACCAATTTTGGACCACTTGTTGTTCCTTTGCCCCCAAGTTTATTAGCACACTTCCTTTCCCCCCATGTCCTATTCTCCCATGTCCCCCCAGAACTGTTGGCCCCATTGTTTCCTCCTACCAATTGTTTATCCTGGTAAACTTCCCTCTTGGTTCGCTCATTTTGGGCGATTGAGACCGTGCTGCTTCCCCACTATGTGACCCCAGAAATGTTCTCTGTCAGTCTGTTCCAGTAAGGTGACAATGTGACACGTGCTGCTGTCATTTGTCCAGTCCCCTCTGTGTTCCATCAGCTTCCTGCAGGTCCATCACCTTCTGAGCAGTGTGTGCCAGCTTTGGGTCCAGTCTAGCTCTCTTTTTCTTCCTCCTTCCCGGCCTGTCTCCAGGTGTGTGTGATATGCTGACCCTTCTCCTCAACCTACTTTCTGCCACACCCACTTCCAGGGAGGAGGTCAGTTTGACTCTGGTTGGGACCAGTCCTGTAGCTCTCTGTTGTCATGCTTCCTTCCATGTGGTCATGCTGCCCTCATGGTTTGGTACATCATGGTAGGGTCTGCATGCTCCAGATTCTGTGGAGACAAGATCAGTACTCTCCCCCTGGGTGAGTTAGTGTCCTACTCCTTCCATTATCCTTTCACTTTCAACCTCCTTTTTTCTCCCTCCCCCTTCTGTCCTCCCATTACTGTGTTGGACCAACATGTACCTCCTTGGATTTGGTCCAACCTCCTCCCACTTCCCTATATCTCAACCTAAATATTACGATATAGGATGCCTCTCCTCTATACCTACTGAGCTGATTACACTTATCTCAGGGGACTCATGCTGTACTTCTTTTGGGTTTGGCTGACTTCACTTAGCATAATTTCCTCCAACTCTTCCCATGAAAAGACATGTTTCATGTGCTCATCAGTGCTTCCGTGATTCATAGTACTCCATTGTGTGTATGTGCAAGAGTTTGCTGATCCACTCGTCTACCAATGGAAATTTAGATTGTTTCCAACTCTTTGCAATTGAGAATTGTGCTGCAATAAACATTGGCATATGTACAACTGGTCTTTTTTATTTATTACTTTTTCTGGTTATATACCTAGTAGAGGGATAGTCAGGTCATAAGATAGCTTAATTTCCTTCTTCTTTAAGTGTCACCAGACTGCTTTCCATAGTGGCTGGACATATCTAAAGGACCACCAGCAATTGTAGGAGAGCTCCTCTCTCGCCACATCCCCTTCAACAAGTGTTGTTGTCTGATGTTCTGATTTGGGCTAGCCTCAAAGGTGTTAGATGGTATCTCAGGGTTGTTTTTGATTTGCTTTTCTTTGATGGCTAATGATCGGAAGCAACTTTTCATATGTTTATTGGCCATATGTGTCTCCCCTCTAGTGAAAGTTCTTTTCGGTTCTTTTCCCCACTTCTTCAAAGGGTTAACTATTTTCCTCTTTTTGCAGGCAAGGAGGGTATTGTAGATTTTTGTAATAACCCCTTTAGTCTGGTATGTGCTGGCTAAAAATCCTCTACCAGTCTGTGGGTTGCCTTGTTACCCTCTTGGTAAAGTTTTTGGATGCACACAGGTGTTTTATCTTTAGTAAATCTCACTTGTCAATTCCAGGATTCCCTGTGTATGGACTCTGTCCTATTGCAGATAGCCTTTGAATTCCCTGGGCCGAGGTTCAGGTTTGCCCCGATTCTTTTGTTAATGGTCCTGAAGTTTTGGGTTTTACTTATAGGTGCATGTGTTAGTCCGGGTAGACTAGAGGAACAAATTCAAGGACAAGCATATCAATATAAGGAAAGGGTTTATATACAAAAGGAATGGGACATGGAGAAAGCATCCCAGCCCAGTCCAGTTCAAAGTCATAAGTCCAATATTAACTCACAAAGTCACAGGTCAGTGGGTGCAGAATTCCGGTGCTGGCAGGGAACCTTGCCTCCAGGGCTCAGGGTCCATCAACAGCAGAAACAACTCATCACTGGCAGAGGTCTTCACCAGGCCGCTCCAGCTTCAGAGGTCTGGCTCCATCAGGGTAAAGCTGTGTGGTCTCTCCGCCGGCTTCTTGAACGATGCCAGCTTGTCTTGTCCTTGATTAATCATCTCTGAGTCTAACTCCCACAACTGGGAGAGATGGCTTCTCATCTTCATGAGGGAAATATCGCAAGATTTCCCAGAAGTCTCAGGAGAAAGCCATGCCCACATAGAGGCCTCATTGGCTACTCAATGGCTATCTCCAGAGATTCCTGGGAAATCTCGCGAAATTTGATGATGAGAAGCTATCTGAGTAGGTTTGTTATGCCAACATGGCCACAGAAGATTGGTGGGTCTGTTGTTACAGCACGGCCAATGAACACATGGGATGAATTGAAGGGCAGAAATAGGAAGGACTTGGCTAGTCCCGCTGCCTCTCTTGCTTCCAGATCTTCGGACCAGAGAGCTGCCTTGTTCGTCTTGTGCCACTACCTCCAAACAACACTACCCATGGGACACCTAATCGTGGACTGTGTTGCTGTGAGTTGAGGTGCCGTCAAGCCCTGCTTCACCACGCTCCTGGGATATACATCTTTTGAGCTGGGGACTGTTGGACTCTGTCATCTGGCTGACTGTTGGTGACCTGCTCTGCTGTTTGCTGCCAGTGACCAGATGGCCTGAATTGCTCTACAGAGGACTACTCAGCAGCCCTCAAGACTTGAAGGACTGCCAGTCTTCTAGCTGTCTCACGCAAGTGAGTTGCACTGAGCAATCTGTACTGCTTTATAGATAGTTAACTGTTTCTTTCTTATCTTATATACCTTTCTCTATATATAAATATATTAAAAGAATTACTGGTGTTCTGATTTTTATTTCTCTAAGAGAACCCTGCCAGACACAGCCCATGATCCACCTTGAGTTTGTTCTTGTGCCTGGGGGGAGGTAAGCATCTGGTTTCATTTTACCGCATGTGGATTTCCATTGTTTCCAGCACCACTTGTTAAATAAGACATTGTCCTTCCACTTGATGCTTTTGGGGCCCTTGTCAAAAATCCATTGTTTATATGCTGATGGTTTTATTTCTGGGCTTTCTATTCTTTTACATTGGTCTGTGTATCTGTCATTCTGCCAGTACCATGCTGTTTTGACAACTGTGGCTTTGTAGTAGATGTGACAGTCAGATAAAGTGAGTCCACCAAATATGTCCTTCTTCTTAAGGATTTCTCTGCTAATTCTGGGCTTCTTCCCACTCCATATGAAATTGGTGGTCAGTTTTTTCAATTCTCTGAAGAAGGTTGTTGGTATTTGAATTGGGATAGCACTAAACTTATAAAGTACCAGGGAAAGGTAGAAATATTTACTGTATTGAGTCATCTGATTCATGAGCATGGTATATTTCTCCATTTGTCGAGGTCCCTCTTGGTTTCCTGTAGTACGGTTTGTAGTTTTCTTTGCAAAGGTCTTTTGTTGTTGTTGTTGTTGTTGTTAAATATATCCCTAGATATTTCCATTTGTTCTTGTGTCTTGTGAATGGCACTGCCTTCCTGATCTACTCTTACATGAACTGGTCCGATATATACAGCAAACCAATCAACTTCTATTTGTCAATCTTGTATCCTTCCATATTCTCCTATCGCTGTCAATACTCCAGTTGTGGAATGTTTGGGATTTTTAATGTACAGAATCATGTCATCTGCAAATAACAATAATTTCATTTTCTCCTTTCCCAGTGGGATACCTTTGATCTTCTTTTGATATCTTATGTTATTAGCTAAGACCTCCAGTATAATATTGAATAGAAGTGGGAACAAGGGACATCCTTGTCTAGTCCCCATTTTCAGTGCGACTGATTTAGTCTTTTCTCCATTGACTACGATGTTAGCTGTTGGCTTTTTGTAGATAGCTTATATTCACTTGAGGAACTGCACTTCTATTCCTATCCTCATGGATGTCTTAATTAGGACATGGGTGTTGGATGTTGTCAAATGCATTTTCTGCATCTATAGGTATTTTCATGTGATTATTATACTTTGTCTTATCAATGTGGTGTATGATATTGATGGATTTTGGTATATTAAACCATCTTGCATCCCTGGGATGAATCTGACCAGATCCTAATGGAGTGTGCATTTTATAGACTTTTGTATTCTAGTAGCCGATACCTTGTTGAAGATTTTTGCCTCTATGTTCATTTGAGATATCAGACTATAGTACTCTATTCCTATGGATCCTTGCCTTGTTTGGGAATCAAAGTTATACTGGTTGCGTAAAATGAGTTTTGAAGTTTTCCATCCTTTCCTTCTCTCTGAAATACTTTGTGAAGGATCAGAGTCACTTCTTTCTTGAATGCTTTGTAAGAATTCTCCAGTGAAGCCATCTGGTTCGGGAGCTTTTTTGTTGATAGGTTTTTGATGATCATATCTATTTCTTCTTTTTCTATGGTTTGTTTAGGTTCTTGACCTCTACCTGGGATAATATAGGGAGGGATTGCTGTCCATGTCTTCAACATTGTTGAATTGATTAGTACTTTGTGGTTATCTTTTTAATCTCATTAAAGTCTGTTGTGATTACCCCTGTTTCATTCATCATCCTGTTGTTGTTTGCTCTTTCCTTTATTTGGTTAGGTTTGCCAGCGGTCTGTTCATTCTGTAGATCCTTTCAAAGAACTAGCTTTTTGCTGCATTACTCTTCTGCATTGTTCTTTTGTCTTTGTTTTAGTCTGGGTAGACGAGGGAAACAAATTCATAAGCATGTATATGTAAATGAGAGAGGTTTTTATAAAAGAAAAATGGAACATTGAAGAAGCATCCCAACCCAATCCAATCCAAGTGCACAAGTCTGATATTAGCCCATATGTGCGATACCAGTCTATAAAGTCTTCTTCACATTGATGAGGTATATACAATGATGCCAGGACAACCAGATGCCAGTGGGTACAGAGTCTTCTGTAGCCAGTGGTGGTAAAAACATCTCAGCACTGGCAGGGATCTCTCTGTGGCTTCGCAAGCATCTCAGCACTGGCAGGTGTCCCTATGTGACTTTTCCAGCTTGAGAGGTCTGGTTCCTTCAGGGTAAACCCATGTGGCTTCTCCTCAGGGATGTCTCACAAGCAGTCAGCCTTGTATCTTGTCAGTAGAACATCTCCAAGGGACTGAGTCAAAATATGACTCAGATTTCCCAGAATTCTCAGGAGAAAGCCATACGCACACAGAGGTCTCTTTGGCTATGTGCAGATCAACAGGCTAGATTCCACCCCCCCACCCTCAATCCTGAAATTGACACCAGATTAGTGACTTCCATATTCTTCGCAGTGATTCAACTCTGCCCTGATTCTTATTATTTCTTTTCTTTCTCTGTTGGTGGGATTGTTCTGTTGACTCTTTTCCAATTGCTGGAGGTTTTGTGAAAGCATATCCGTCATAAGTCTCTCTTCCTTTTTCCTTTTTAATATGTGCTCCTATTGCAACCAAGGTACCTCTGATGACTGCTTTTGCTGTATCTCATAGGTTTTGATATGAAGTATTATCATTTTCATTAGTTTCTAGAAGCTTTTTGATCTCCTCTCTATTCTGGGTCAGTACCCACTAACATCAGATAACATTATTCATTTTCCAAATGTTTTCTCTTGTTTTCCTGGTTGTCTTTTCCAGCTTTATGGCATGGTGATCCGAGAAGGACATCTGTATAATCTCTATGTCTTTGAATTTACTTAGGCTTGATATTGGGTCCCGCATGTGGTCTATTTTAAAAAGCTGTGCTCATTTGCCCTTGAAATGAATGTGCATTTTTTTTGCATTTGGATGGAAAGTTCTAAATATGTCTATCAGATCTAATTGCCTGATTGTGATGTTTAGCTCTATAGTCTCTTTGCTGAGTTTCCTTCCCAATGATCTATCTTTCTCAGAAAGTGGTGTATTAAAGTCTCCTGCTATATTTGTTGAGTCTGTGATATATTTTTGCATATTTTAAATAGCTAATTTAACAAATTTTGTGGGTCTCTCATTTGGTGCATATATACTTATTATACTCACAGTTTCCTGGTAAAGTATTCCTTTGAGCATTGTAAAGTGCCCCTCCTTATCTCTTTTCATGGTTTGAACCTTGATAAAAGTCTTTGCTGAAATTAGGATCATAACTCCTGCTTCTTTTGAGTGGCCATTTGCCTGGTTTATGTTCCTCCAGTCTTTTTTTTTTCATAGTTTATTCTTGTCTGCTAGCTTAACATGTGTTTTCTCCAGGCAACAGATTGATGGGCTATGTTTTCAAAGGCAGTCTGTATGCCTTCTTATTTTAATGTAAGAGTTAAGGCTGTTGACATTGAGTTATTATCACAATCTGTGAATTCATTGCTGACATCTCATGCCTTTTGATTTGGGTGTTTTCCTATGCCCCTTCTTGTCACTGGACTGTGTCATTTTGGGGGCTTCTTTATCGCCATCTTTTCCCTCTGTGGTCATGTTATCTTAGCAATTGGTATTGGCTCATTGGCTTCTGGTTGGAGTTAAACTATCTGGTGTTCTCCTGTTTGTGCTTGGTGGATGTTGGTCTTCTGACCATAGTGACTTGGCAAGGATTTTCTTCAGGGTTGGGTGTCTTGCAGCATAGTCTTTAACTTTTTCTTTGTCCTGGAAAATTCATATCTCTCCTTGTACCTTAGTAGATAATTTGGCCCAATAAAGGATTCCACGGCAAACGTTGTTTCTTTCAGTTATTGGAAGACATTACTCCACTCTCTCCTCCTCTTCATGGTTTCTGTTGTTAAGTCAGAGCTATACTTACCTAAGAGCCATTGTATGTGATGATCTTCTTTCCTCTTGCTCCTCTTATGATTTTCTCCTTTTCCTCAAAGTTGGATAGTTTATTATATGCTTTGGTGAGTTCTTCCTGGGCTTTAGTCTAAACTATGGCCTCTCTGCCTCCTATATGAGTGACTGATTCTCATTCATTAGGGTGGTGAAGTTTTCTTCCAGAAATTCCCTTTTCTCGTTTAGCTGTTGTCTTCTTTACTCTATTGCTCTGGTTGGCAAATATTTCAGATGTTGTTCTTCATGGCATCTGTTTTGATCTCAGATTTTCTTCTGCCTCTTTTATTATCTTGTTTGATTGTCTTTCTCATTTGCTGAGGTCTGTCTGATTGTCTTTGAGATCACTGATACAGTGTGTTAGTCCGGGCAGACTAGAGGAACAAATTTCATAGACACGTATATAGGTATAAGGAAAAGGGTTTATATACAAAAGGAATGTGACACCGAGAAGGCATCCCAACCCAGTCTAGTTCAAAGTCATAAGTCTGATATTAACCCATATGCCTGAAATCAGTCTATAAAGTCTCCTTCCGACTCACAAAGTCACAGGCCAGTGGGTGTAGAATCCTGGTGCTGGCAAGGCGTCCCCCCATGGCTCCTCGCTTCCAGGTCCCAGAGTCCATCAACAGCATGCCGCTCCAGCTTCAGAGGTCTGCCTTCATCAGGGCAATGCCATGTGGTCTCTCTGCCGGCTCCTCCAACTTCTCAGAGGCTGCATCTTGTCTTTTCCATGATTAATTGTCTCTGAGACTAACTCCCAACAACTGGGGAAGATAGCTTCTCATCTTCATGAGGGAAATATCGCAAGATTTCCCAGAAGTCTCAGGAGAAAGCCATGCCTACATAGAGGCCTCATTGGCTACTCAATGGCTATCTCCAGATTAACAGGCTAGGCTTCACCCCTACATTTCAATCATAAAATTAACACGAGCACATGACTGCCACATACAGTTTTCAGCCTCCTCTGGTTTGTTTGTGAGATCCATGATCTTGTGTGCAGTTTCTGCTGCTTCATCCATTAGCACCTGTATTTCCCTGTGGCGCATGGACGTCATTCCTCTTTTGTGGTCTCCATCCCCTGTATCATTATATTCTTAGTCTGTGTAGCTTCCCTCATCTCCTGTATTACTCCAAGAAGCCTTCTGAAAAATTCTTTTTGTGGCATATCCACATCAGATTCTTCTATGAGTGTTGTTAACTCTGCAGATATGGTTTATCTTTATTATTTACTTGTTGGAAATGTGTGGTCTGCTGTTGTTTACATGATGCTTTCAAAGAGCTGGGCACCATATTTCTGAGAGGCCAAGAAACTATAATTGTGTGACTCGCAATGTTGTTTTCAATGGTTGCCTGTGACCTATGATGGGGGTTGTTCAGGCTGCTGTATAGGCAGGTGCCATGGTGACTCATTGATCAACAGTGATAATGGCTGGTGAGCACTGTTGGGGACAACTATTGGAAATTCAATTTGACAGGTGGATAGCCCTGGTACAGTGGTAGAGCTATAGGGAGGCTGTGGGCAGATGGCAATGGAGTTCAGGTCTAAGGTGGTGTGACCAGCATGGGTTGGGGGAGCTCCCAGAACTGGGTAGCTGGTCCCTGTATTGTGAGTCTAGGCTAGGTTTGAGGCAAGGATCCCTCTGGGCCTGGGATGTACTCTCTGTGTGGGCTGTGAGCAGATAGGGGAGCAAAGATTTCCTGAGCTGAGATAGACCCAGGTAATGCCTATGTGAGAACCCAGGGCTGGGAGCCTGTTGGGCAGGCCTGCAAGAACCTGGTCAGCTATTCTGGGTGAGGCAACTTGAGGTGGACCTTAAGGCCTTGGTCTGTGACTCAGACTACCACTGCTATAGCAGAGGTGGCAGCATGTCTGCATAGACTGGGCGCTGCAGCTCCATGCAGCAAGCTTGAAAATCCCTAGTCCCAGTCTCTGCTTTCCTACAGCTCCAGGCAAGTTTGTGAGACAGACTACTTGGACTTACCATAGCTTGTGTGGAGGCAGAGTGTGGCACAGTTCACTGGGTTTGGGAGAAGGAGGGGCCAGGAGATGCAGGGGCTGTAAGAAGCCCCCTTGCAGGGGGAAGATGGATGGAAAGTTGGGGTGTCACTCTAGGTAGATGGTAAGGCTCTGGGACTAAGATAAACTGAGGCACCCTTGAAGTGGCGGGTGACCAGTTGACTAGGCAGACACGACCACTATGTTGAGGTTGGAAGTTACCCAGGCACTGGTGTTGGGTGTAGACTCACTGGAGCTTCCCATATGGGCTGTTTACCTTGACCAGAACTCAACAAAGTGTCCTTGTGTTGAGAAAGTACCTGAGTAGAGATCCAATGCCCCTTGCTACCTTAGCACTTACCATACAAGTATATGGACATAGATCTATGTCCCTATCATTGTATATAAATATATTTCCATATGTACATGCCTGTATTTAGAACTCTATAAATGTCCTTTTTCTCCTAGTTCTTTCCTCTATTTCCTTTTACTTTCATCTTGTCCCACTCTCATGTTCTACCTTCATTCAATTTCAGTAATTTCTCTCAACTACATTGCATTTAAACAAGCCCCATCAAGCATCCTACATCCTCCTTGCCATCTATTTTTTAGACCACCTGTTGTTCCCTTGTCTCTGGGTTTGTTGACACCTCTCTTCTTTCCCCCCACCTCCCCCGCTCCCATGTCCCTCAGAACCATCAATGACCAACTTCTTTAAGACTATTGGTTCTCAATCTGTGGGATGCGACCACTTGGGTGTTGAATGACCCTTTCACAGGGGTTGCCCAATTCATAGCAACCATAAAATGACAATGATGAAGTAGCAATGAAAATAATTTTATGGTTGAAGGTCACTGCAACATGAAGGACGTATTAAAGCATCACAGCATTAGGAAGATTGAGAACCACTGTTTAAGAGAGATTGCATTAAAAAATTCTGGAAAAAGTGGAAGAATAAAAGGTAGGATTGAATTCAATTTAATAAATGAAGCCAGGCATGTGGGTCGGATGGATATTGGTGTTCTTCTCCAGATTATGGGCCTTAGTGATCCTTCAAATCTCAATTTAAACTCACCCAAAGGGATCAACTTTCAGATAAACAAGAATAAATCTATAAGGAGAACAATGAGAGTAATGAGGTACCCACATTTCAGAATGACTATTCAATTATCAAATAGGTAGCATTTGATCACAGACAAAATTCAGAACAGTTAGGAGAGATGGAGGAGGAGAGATAAGAAATGCAGCACATCAGCATGTTATTTAAGGGTTTTAAATAGCATAATTCAAATCCCCAAAAGGGAAAAATATCAGAGCTTAAATTTTGAAATTCCAGTTTGCAGAAGACAATAGGTGTGACGGTCATGTATTTGAGATGTCAATTTTATGATTGATATGTAAGGGTGGAGTCTAGCCTGTTAACCTGGAGATAGCCATTGAGTAACCAATGAGGCCTCTGTGTGGACATGGCTTTCTCCTGAGACTTCTGGGAAATCTTGCGATATTTCCCTTGTGAAGATCAGAGACCATCTTCCCAGTTTCTGGGAGTCAGTCTCCAAGACAACAAACTATGGCCAAGACAAGATGGCAGCATCCAAGGAGCTGGAGGAGCTGTCAATTGGTCTTACCCTGATGGAACCAGATCTCTGAAGCTGGAGAAGCCATGTGGAGATCCCTGCCAGTGCTGAGTTGCTTCTGCCACCGCTGGATGCTGTTGATGAACCCTGAGCCCTAGAAACAAGGAGCTATGGGGAGACCCCTGCCACCTCCAGGACTCTGCACCCACTGGCCTGTGACTTCGTGAGTCGGAAGGAGATTTTATAGACTGGTATTGAGCAGATAGACTAATAGCAGGCTTGTGACTTTGAACTGGACGGAGTTGGGATGCTTTCTCAATGTTCCAATCCTCTTGTATATAAATTGTACCCTTATATCCATATGTGTGTCTATGACTTTGCTTCTCTAGTCTACCAGGACTAACAATAGGATAGCAGTAGAAGCCCAAAATACATTTGCAGGATCTACACATGAAATAAGTCTTCAGTGATTTCTCTCTGACAATAATTGAGGGCTAGAAATAGCCTGGTTATCAGACAGAAAATATTATAGAGATTATGGTTAAAATCTTATCATTTGATTTCTTTTTTGATACACTAATCTTGCTATGGTTTTTAATATTTTCTGAGGCTTTTTTCAAATTGAGCATATCTCTGTTGTGGTTTCTTATTATTGGTATTGTTATGTATTTTTCTATGGGTTTTTTAAAGGCAATAACTAGATTAAGAATTCCTTTCAGGTATGGCTAGAAGGGGGGCAAGGGTAATAAGGGGCCAATATCAAGGAATGCAAAAAAGAGAACATGCTTTGAAATGGATTGTGGCAGTGACTGTACAACACTATTGGGTATGACTTAACTAGTGAATGGTATGATATCTGGGTTGGGTCTTAATAAAATGGTTTGAAATCAAAGGGACAGTGTGTCAGACAAGGTTCTCTTAGAGAAATAAAGCCAGGACACTAGTGATTCTCTTTATATATTTATATAGATAGAAGGATATATATATATATATATATATATATATATATGATAAGAAATAAACAGCTAACCAATCTACAAAGCAGTGTCATGGCTTGGTGCAACTCACTTGTGTGAGACAGCTAGTAGAATGGCAGTCCTTCAAATTCAGGCTATCTGACTACAAGCAGCAAACAGCAAAGCAGGTCACCAATAGTCAGTCAGATGACAGAGTCCAACAGTCTCCAGCTCAAGAGGTGTATATTTTAGGAGTGTTGGGAAGCAGGACTTGAAGGAATCTCAATTCACAGCTACACAGTCCACGATTAGGTGTCCTATGGGTAGTGCTGCTTGGAGGTTGAGGCACAGGACGAACGAGGCAGCCTGCTAGTCCAAAAATCCAAAAGCAAGAGAACAAGGGCAGAGGTTGCCAAGCCTTTTCTATCTCTGCCCTTCAATTGATTGCATGTGTTCATTGGCCATGTCGTCACAACAGACCTACCTATCATCTTTGGCCATTTTGTTAGTCTGGGTAGGCTAGAGGAACAATTTCATAGACACACATATAGATATAAGGAAAAGGTTTATATACAAGAGGAACAGGACATTGAGCCCAGTCCAGTTCAATGTCCTAAGTCTGATATTAACCCATATGCCTGAAATCAGTCTCCTACCAACTCATGAAGTCACAGGTCAGTGGGTGTAGAATCCCGGCACTGGCAGAATCCCGGCGCTGGCAGGGATCTCCCTGTGGCTTCTCACTTCCAGGGCTCAGGCTGGATCCATCAACAGCATCCAGTGGTGACAGAAGCAACTCATCGCTGGCAGGGTTCCCCACGTGGCCTCTCCAGCTTCAGAGGTCTGGCTCCATCAGGGCTGTGCGGCTTCTGCTCCAGCTTCTTCAGCCTCTCTGATGCGGCCATCTTGTCTTATCTATGATTAATCGTCTCTGAAACTAACTCCCAACCACTGGGGAAGATAGCTTCTCATCTTCAAGAGGGAAATATCGTGAGATTTCCCAGAAGTCTCAGAATGAAGCCATGCGCACATAGAGGCCTTATTGGCTACTCAATGGTTATCTCTAGATTAACAGGCTAGACTCCAGCCCTACATTTCAATCATAAAATTAACATAAGCACATAACTGCCACAGCCATGATGGCACCACAAGCTTGCCTATCACAATCCTCCCCTTGCCAACATGGCACCTGTACACAATTATTTAGCCATAAAAATTTTCCAGACATCAATGAAATCAAAGTTATACTTAACATCAAACATCTATCATACATGTAAATGAGAACACACTGAGTCCAATTGTAGCTGATAGATCATACATGAACAAAGAAAAGATATTCAATAAGCTCATAAACAGAAAATACATGAACAATCACAAGCCTCGCTTTTGCAATTGACCGTGTGGTCATAACTGGAATGAACAGTTTGATATCTTTATCCGACAAAGGTTTTTATGACTTTATAGCAATTCTTTTTGGCTTGCCCTGATATTTATCCTATGATAAATTTCCAGTCACTTTCCATTCTCATTTGTATAGACAACAGTTTTACAAAGGTAAATCACAAAGATTTACAATGAACCAATGGGCAAACTGTCCCATGAGTTTCCACCATCTAATCGGGAGAACCTTGCACAACCACATTGACTGTCAACACATGAACTCTGTGCAGCACTGCTGCTGACAGTGACTTCTCCGGAGAGGACGTCATTCAATCAATGCTCCATGAACGCATTTCACACTCTGGAGAGGGGCATCGTGGGATGAGACATGCCAATCTTATAAAGGATAACTTCGTATTGATGGAACTTCAACATCATAAGATAACATGAAGATATATTCTGTAGCCATTTCATCCAAGAGATTTACTCGAAAGCAAACAGCTCTCATCTTTACATATATTTCTCTCTCATGCAACATGCCTGAGCCAAATGTAATTCTTTGATGTCTTTAGTACGCACTCCTACCCTTCTCTGTATGTAAAGTCTTCTTTACCACTGCTTCTCTTCTTCCTCATACCCAGATTCTGTTCATCCCAAAGAACTCAGTTACCATGGAGAGTTGCTGGGTCAAAGCAAAGCAACTCAGGCCTCGTTTTTCTGAGTTTTTGTAACTCCAACCAGTAACTGTGTGAGACCACACAAATAGAGTGTGCTGATAATACAGGGATTAGGCAGCTTTGCCATTCTGCAAAGGAGTGAGCTTTCTCAAAAGCTGGAAGACAGGAATCCCATGATCAAGAAAGAAGAGCCACCAGCAGAACATGTCTGAGATCTCTGCCTGAAGCAGCAGAGGCCCCAGAGGTTATGCCACAGCAGGCCAAAAGGCAAAAGAAAAATTCATACAGCCATCCCTCCACCTGCAAAGTGTAAGAACGAGTCATCTAACTAACCTCATCCTCATAAAATTTGTCCTGGATCCGCCTAAAATCCAAATCAAACTCACTGCCATTGAGTTTATTCCGACTTGTGGCAAGCCTCCATGACAGGGGAGAACTGCCCCTGTGGATTTCAGAGACTCTAGGGGAATAGAAAGTCTTGACTGACCTTGCAGGTAGCAGGTAGTGAATAACCCACCACACCACCAGAATACCAGAATCCATCAAGGGAAGAGAAATTGTTAAACTGATAACAAATGATAATAACAAGACAATACTCCGTAGGCTTCGGAACTATCATTTGATTTTTCCATTAAGCTTTTCTCATTATATAAAAGCCCTTGGGCATTGCAAATGGCTAATGATCATTGGCTAACTAAAAGGTTGAAGGTGAGACTGTCCAGAGGCACCTTGGAAAAGAGGCCTGTTCATCTCCTCCCAAACAATCAGTCACAGAAAACCTAATGGGTCACAGATCTATGCTGACATACCTGGAGAAGCCAGCACTGACACGAAGGAGTCTGGTTCATAATTCTATAAAAGACCTATAATTCAACATCAAAGCTACCTGCTGAAATCAATGTTAAGAGGTTCCAGAATGTGAAAATATAGATGCTAAGTCAAAATGCTATCGGCTTGATTTCTCATGTTTTAAGCCATCCATCTCCCTTAAGGACTGGTACTTTTGCTTGATGATTTATACCTAATAAGTGATAAAGAAAATAATGGAAAACATTGGATGGAAAAGAAGCATGCCAAATAATGTTGAATTCTTAGTAAATTGGGGATCTTCCAGCTTCTGATATAAAAATGTTTTCTGTAAATGCGAATTCCTACTAGAAAAAGACAGGAAGCACGCTAATGGTCTCCTGAAGAGGGCCATGGTTTCCCCCACTCTATCTGTGGTGGCTGAAGCGGGCTGTAGCAGCTTCTGCTATTCTTCCATCAAATACTCTAGTTCTTACCCTTAGACTGTCCTCCTTGCTTTGCTAACATCACGATTGACCATGAGTCTTGTTGGACGTTTCCTTTTTATTCACAGAAGAAATCACTTTACACAAGAAAAGTAGAAGATACAGATATGTGTTCTTTGCTAGGCAATAGTGACCTCTCCCTCACCCTCTGAATGCTGGCTGCGTATTAGCCACGGATGTGAGAGACATCGGTCCCTGCTGACACACTGAGCACAAACCTTTGGCCAGAAACACATGGTCCAGGTCTAGACATTTCCTGAGTGTTACAAGCTCACTTTATTCTGTGGATCATTTTGCTATCTAGGCAAGCTCTGCATTTTGAAGATGATTTAAATTTCTTAAGTGAACCTGGGCAAGTCACTACTTTTCCCCGTGACAACAGGGGAAGAAAACAGAAGGCGATTTTAAGGATTCTTCTGCCACATTTCCTCCTCTTACATGAGGAGATGACTTGGCTAAAGTCTATTGGCTAAATGGGTCAAGAGCTTTCCACAGGAAGCCTGGCCTAAAAGTCCATCAAGAAGGTTAGAAGCCTTCTATTCCCGCCAAACCTTGGTATTCGGCTCACTGCAAAAAAGGTCTGGTGGTGTATTGGGTTACAAGTTCAGCTTCTAACCATACCTTCCTGGTATGGGAGGCTGAGAGAGCAATGTGTAGGTTCCTTCAGCCTTATGTCAGCTTCCCCAGGGTATGTGCCATCTGAAAGGTGGACATTTGGCATAGAGAAGACATACACAGGAGTAACATGTCACTTCCATGAGAAGCCTTTCTTGGCCAGTGTATGGTTACTCTTGTCTTATTTCCCTGTGCCATGACTCTGGGAATGTGTCCTCATGCTGTACCTTCAACTGGGTCCCAGGTGACACCCTGGAGCAGTCAATCTGCAGTGGACATGAAAAAGGCATATCTTTGGCCATCCCAAGGTATGGAAAAATTTCAAATTAGTTGTTACCACAGAGTGACTGAATTTCTTCTAACTAATTTCACAAAGTAGTAGATAATTGATTGAAAAGGAGATGAAGAGAATGAATACTCGAGAAATACACTTCTTCCCCAAGAAGCCAGGGTACTGATAAGACCTTGGAAGGTCACTGCACTTACCCACAGACATCTTTCCAACACAACCCAAGTCCCGGCACCCTGTTGGGAATGATTTTACCCTGGCTTCTGAATCATAATCTTCATTACAGATGTAGAATGAACCCCCACCCTGGTTCCACCACTCCAAGTAGACCACAAACTAGTTCAGATTCTATGTAGAGAACTAGTTCAGATTCTATGTAGAGACCAAATAGATGAGGGATAAATTTCTGCTATCAGAGAGGTAAGGCTACGTCAAGACCCCCAAACCCATTCAAAATGGGTGAAAATGTGAAACTTTGATGGTATGAAGCGGTTCCTAAATGTTCATGGAAAAATAGAATTTGAGGCAATGGAATTTCCCCATAAATTTTCTGAAGCCTGCTCAAATGCCCATGTCCCTATAAAACTAGTGGCAAAGATCAAATAAGATATAGTTAATACCTTTTTCACAATATTTGTAGGTTTGTGCACTAACAAGAATTTACAACTAAATTCTAATAATGATGATGGCAGATTGACTACGCTGGAGAAATCATCCCATCTGCTTCAACTATACAACTATTTAAAACCTGTAGAATAATATATTAATACCCTCAAAAAAAACAAGGTCCTCTATTATTTCACACAATAAAGGGATTTAGTGTTTGAGCTCATCAAGTATTTCAGTCTTGTATAGTATGTCAAGCAAGCAAAACAAATCAAGATACAAAGGAATACCAACCCCTCCACACACCCCCACACCCCCCCCAAAAAAAATGGGGAAAAGTTTCCCTGGGCAGAACTTCCATGGTACGCATTTTTCCCAGAAGATGAACAATCAAACAACTTTCTCTGAGTTAGTGCACCCAGTGCTGTCACCTGGGAAGGCTCTCTCTGGTCACAATGAGCTTTTTTTTTTTTTTTGTAAAAGCAGTTTTACTTGATCCTCATTTTTTGTGAAGGCCAATTTAAGAGAAGAGCATGTGGCTGTGAAGTTTTGTTTTCTGCACAGGAAAAATGCCACAGAAACTTGAAATATTGAATAAAGTTTAGAAGGACAGCACTGTAGGGGAAACTCAAGTGTACAAGTGGTTTTCTCTTTTCAAGAAAGGTGAGATGCTGATTGATCATTCTGGAGATCTGTCAACTTCCTAAACATACAAAAATGTCAATAAAACTCATGAAGTTGTGCTTGAAGACCAATGACAGACCACTGAAGAGATGGGGAAGTTATCTGGACTATCTTGGAGCTTGGTTCAGCGAATGTTAAGGGAAGTTGGGAAAGAAAAGGGTTGATGTGAAATTTGTGTCCTGGGTTCTGACTGACCGGGAAAAAGAGCATTGAGTGGAAATATGCCATGTTTTGGAAGAACAGTTCCAAGTGACACAGACTTTGTTTCTAAGAGTCATTATTGATGATGAGACATGGTGCTATTCTTATGACCCTGAAACCAAACATTGATCAAGCCAAATGGAAGATGCCATCATCACCCTGCCCCGCAAAAGCTAGTCAACTGAAATCAAAGATCAAGATGATGCTTTTTTACTTCTTCCTTTTTCAATGTGAGGGGGTTAGTGCATTTGGAGTTCATTCCATCAGGTCATATTGTTAATCAAGCTTTTTATTTAGAGGTTCTGAAAAGATAAAAGTGACCCAAACATGGTGGACCGGGAATTGGTTTTGCCACCACGACAATGCACCTGTTCACACAGCCATTTCAGTGTATTAGTTTTGGGCAAGAACATCCAGCATGCCTCTCTTGCCCCATGCACCTGATTCACCTGACATCACTCTGTGCAACTTCTCTTTGTTTCCTTGAATGAAGAGGGACATGAAAGGATAGTGATTTGAGGAGATAGAAGAGGTGAAGAAAAAAACAAGGGAGTTTCTGTCAGTTATCGAAATTGATGAGTTTGAAAAATGTTTCCAAGATTGGAGTCACAGATTTTACAAATATATTGTAATGAAAAAACAAATATATTGAGTGCAATTGGGAGTACTTTGAAGGTGATAAGCTTATTTTGTAAATACATAGCTCTGAAAAAAATTACATGGGGGGAGCTACCCCATCATAATACTTAACCCCCGAAATGCCTTGAATACAATTTTTCTTGAAGAGTCATATAGTACTATGGGAACTTGCAAAATTTAAGACTCGTCCCTTGCTTTCAACCCCTGTTAAGAATAGAAAGATGCAGCAATAGTATCCCATGAGACAGCATGATATAATGAATTTAGAGTCTAGTTTGAAGGCCTATGCAAAATACCTCACTTGTTTACTCGTTTGTAGGATGACCAGTCATGCATCCTGAAGTTCCCAGGACAGACCCAGTTCGTAGTGTCAACCTGGCATACTTAATAATGGATTTTCTTTCACTTTCAACAGGCCACCATTGGAACATACATCATGTGGCCTCTCAATTTATGTCTGACCTTGAAAACTCATGGAAGATTTCAGAATTCTGATTTTCTCTCTTGCAGAAGGAAGGAAGGAATACGAATCACAGTCTTGCCTACCAGTGTTCTGAGGATGAAATTGAGATGTGAATGTTGTGGTTTGGTGACATCCAACCAGTTTCATCTCCTAGCACACTGGGTGTCATGGAAAGACCCACTGCCCTGCCTGTACCTTCCTCACAACTGCTGTTATGCCCAGTCCCATTCGGGCAGCCACAGCCTGCATCCACCTTCTCCAGGGATTTCCTCTTTGTCGCTGCCTGCCCACTTTACTGCCATCTACTATCGTGTCTTTCTCCAAGGACATCTTTCAACTGATAACATGCAGACTACATGAGATAGCACACACCAAAGTGTTGTGTAAGTGCTGTTCACATTTAAAGTTCCATCATTTGGTAGTTTCTAGTCAAGAAAGTTAAAGAAAGTACCATATCTTTTCTATTCCCTTTTTCCATTCATTTACCAAATAAGCTGTCCACCCCACAGCCTATCGTTCACTCTCTCCTACTGTGGTGGCTCACAGGTTTCTGAGATGTTGGAGGTTGTGGAGCCACTGGAATTTCAAGCACCAGTATGGTTGCACATGATGGAGGGTGCCAGAAGGATTTCTACCATGAGAAAGACTAGGGAGAAAGGCCTGGAAATCTACTGAGTGGGTAAAAACCCTATGGATCACAATGGGATAGTATTCAATCTAGTCCTGAAAGAAAAGTCCCAAGAATTGGGAGGGATTCAAACTATGCAGTGGTTGAAACAGTGAACTCAAATCTGTCAATGGTCATGAAGATGGGACAGGCCTCTGATTATGGCTACTCTGTTTGAAGTCACCATGAATGGGAGTCTATTCCATGACAACAAAAAGTAACAGCAAGTAGAAGAGAGAGGTTGTGTTTAGCCCTGGAGATAGACATGAAAAGAAACAAATGGTCCATACCCTGCCATCATTTTTATATGTAATCAACAACAACAACAAGCCTGTTGTAAAAGTCCCACTGAATATAGGCTCGATTTTTTTTTCCATTCCATTGAGAAGACAACTAAAGTAAAGAATGATCCTCATCCATTTTGAACAGTTACTAAACCCCAAGAATTCTTGTTCACTTCCATGCACTGGCCAGTATATTGTTTTATTCCTAAGGGATTTGTGGCCATTCGTACAGACTGCTCAATCTGACACGAAGTCGCCTCCAGCAGAATTATCCTCCCAGGTCAAGCAAAATTAGGGCTCATTCTCACAGCTGTGATCAAAGTTTGCCAGTCATGTTTATACTGGCCCCACAGAACAGTCTTCAGGATGTTAGTGCCAAACTGAATGACTCCGTCTTTGGAATTTTGTGAGCTCCAGTAGTCTGATAGCCCTCAAAAACAACCGAACATTCTTGACTAAGAAATGGAGGACTTGAGGCATAATAAAAAGTCTACCATCATCGACCAACCAAACAAACCTTGAGTTTCAGCAGATTTTTGGCCAAGGGTCTCCAAAAGTAAGTCCTCATATTAACATAAAAATCAGGCTTTAAAATATAAATATATTTAAATATGTAGATATATGTTCTGTGGATATCAAAATAGGAGTTCCTCTTATCACTAACATATTACTAACACACACCTCTCAGTGAGTTGACTGTGACTCACAGTGACTCTATTGGTCATAGTAGAACTGCCTCTTCAGAATTCTGAGACTTTAAATCATTCTGGAAGCAGATAGCTTCATCGATCACCCACAAAGCAAGTAATAGTTTCCAAGCACAGAACTTGTGATTAGCAAGTTCATGCATCACCCACTATGCTACCAGGGTGCCTGAAAGCATCAATTCCCATGTGATTCAAACATCTCTACTCTTATGCCCTGCAAACTCCAAGAGACTACAGTTTTGAATCACGACAATTCGGTCTACAAAAAAACAAATGCACGTGTGCCTGCACTTTAAAAAGACCGAAGTCAGACCCACATGCATGTTTCAGGGCAGCATACCGTATTCTAATCAGATCTTTTCTACTGGAGTAGAAAGACATCTTCACAAAACTGAACCAAATGCTAGCTATGATGCAGATACAGCCTCCATTCAGAAAGCTCAAAGTGCCCTCTTTTGGCCTAAAAAAAGAATTACAACCCATTTCTATTGTCAGCGAAGAAACTGGGATGGGGGGTGGGGGGGGTGTGTTTACAACAAAGCCCTTTACTTATGAACAAACCACAATGATGACTATCCAAATGAAAGTTGCCTCTAGTCAGAGTGTTTCTGCTCTCACAAAGCATCATTAAATGAGTTTTATTATGCACCCCTCTCCTGGCTGGCAAACATAACCCATTCTTAAACCACTCAAGTCAAACGTTAGGTTTTAATAGCAGTTTGGCAGGAAACACATACTCCCCTGCCTTGTATGCTTCCGCTGAGAACAGGTTAGCGCTAACAGTTATCTTTCCCCTTCTGTCCATTTAGAATTTATTAAATTCTGTATAGTTATCTATCTGCAAAATAGCTTGTGAATTCCTTGAGAATATGAACTATATAGGCACTCATTTCTATATCCCCAAACCAGGCAAAGTGCCTGCAGTGTCGCTGCAAGGGTTGAAAAGATTGTGCAAAATGCCATAGGATTCATCTGGAGAAAAAGGCTTCCGTTGCATTACTCTAAGAATTGCTTCTCTTCCTTTCATCTGTATTGGTGTAATTCCGTGGCAAACATCTTAGTGGTTTTCCTTTTAGGACATTTGAAAGTATAACCCAATGACATTAGATGGCATAAGTTATGAGGATTCCAAAGTTTTATAAATCACCCACCCCACCCCACCCCCTGCCTTAACTTGGTCCTTGGGAGTCCTGCGGGCATAGTGGTTACACACTGGGCTACTAGATCAGCAGATGGAAACCACCAGCCGCTCTTCAGAAAGAAGATCAGGTTTCCTACTCCTCTTAAGACTTATAGTCTCTGAAACCCACGGTGCCAGTTCTGCTCTGTCCTGTGCTGTTGATCAGAACTGACTGGATGGCAGGGACCATTAGAGTAAAAGTCTCTGCCTGGAAATTAGCTACGGAAAGTACACCTATAAAGTTCATTCTAAGTCTTAGTCTTCCATTCCTGCTGGGAGCAACCACTGCACAGAGAGGACTGTAGCACCAGTCTCGCCGTGAAACACAACATCCCCTTACTGACCCACACCGCCATGGGGGACAGCACTGGAGACAGAATGTGAGGACTGTGGCAGGTCTGACCTGCACCCCACCACACACACACACACACACACACACACACACACACACAAGGGATAAAACACAAAGGAAGCACAACAGCAATGAAGTCCCCAAGGAATCCAGAAAACAAAGTTCCGACTCAGGCGACAGGACTTGCCACTTATCAGACCCAATGGGAAACATTCATAAGGATCAAAAGACAGATCTGAAACTACTTATAGGCTTTTTTATAACGATCTATATAAGATGAGCAGGACTGTTTACACTTCCCAGGAGAAAACAACAGGACTGACAATACCTTGGGTAGTGGGGAGTACATGGGAAATGAGAAGATGGGCGAAAGGGGGAGCTAACAAACTCAGGGAGAGGGAACAGCAAGAAAACGAAAATTAATGGCAAGGAGGGCTTGAAATGCCTGGCAGGGTTTGATCAAGTGCAATGTAGCCCAGAGGAATTACTGAAACCAGAATGAAGGTCGAACATGATAGTGGTACAGGAAGAAATAAAATTAAATAAAGGAAAGAACTAGGAGGCAAAAGACATTTATAGAGATGTAAATGTAGGCATGTTTATATACACTCACACAAAGATAGAAATATATGTCTAAGTACACACACACATACACACACATATATATGTATGTATGTATGTATTAACGTAGTAGATGGACACTGGGCCTTTAAGTACTCTCTCAAGACAAGAATATTTTGTTCTAATAGCCTGGCATTCTGTGTTGCTCACCTTCCCAACACAATCACTGAAGATAAAATGGGTGTGTAAACAAACGTGGTGAAGAAAGATGATGGTGTCCAGCTATTACAAGATATAGTGGCTGGGGTCTTAAAGGTTTGAAGATAAACAGTCATCTAAAAGGAAGCAACAGAGTCCACATGGGAGAAGCACACCAGCCTATGTGATCACGAGATGTCTGACAGGATAAGGTATCAGACAACAGAAGATTCAAAACAAATAATCATCTCAATGCAAATGAGGAGCATTGGAGTAGAGACCCAAAGCCCACCTGTAGACAAGTGAACATCCCCTGACAGAAGGGTCACAAGGAAGGAATGAATCAGCCAGGTTGCAGTATAGCAACGACAAAACACACAACACTCCTCACTCCTCTAGTTCTTTAATGTCCCCCACCTCCACCCCTCGACTGTCATGGCCCCAGTTGTACCTTACAAATATGGCTAGACTGAAGCATGTACACTGGTACAAATAAGAATCCAGGACACAGACACAGAATCCAGGACAAATAAACCCCTCAGGAATGGTAATGTGAGTAGTGATTTCAAGAGGAGAAGATGAGGGGAGATAGAGGGGAGCAAATTGCAATGATCGACATATTATCCCCCCAGGGTGACAAGCAACAGAACAATGGGTGAAGGGAGACAATGAACCATGTGGATGTGAACATAATAACTTATAGCTTATCAAGGGTTCACTAGGATGGGAGGTAGGGTAGGTGGTGGGGAGAGGAGATGATACCAAAGGATCAAGTAGAAAGAAAATGTTCAGAAAAGGATGATGGCAGCATATGTACAAATGTGTTTGATACAATTGATATATGGATTGTTATAAGAGCTGTAAGGGAAAAAAGAGCTATAAGAGTCCCCAATAAGATGATCTATGAAATTGAAATATAATAAAATAAAGCCAAAAAAAGTCAGACTTCTATCTTACAAAAGAGTTAATACCAAATCAAAAACCAATCTTGCTGTAATTGAGTCCATGCAAACCCATGGCAACCTTATAGGGCAGTGTTCAACTGCCCCTGTGAGCTCCAGAGGCACCAATTCAATAGTGTGCTTCAGCCCATTCTCACTGATTCAGTAGAATTCTAGCTAATTTTTGGTTGAAGCTGGTGAACCGGTTGTTAAAATAGCACGTCTCATCAGGGTTCGCCCTCAGGTAGGTGGCTAGACAGGATTCCACCAATGTGGAAATGTCAAATTTATATTCCTTACTTCTTTTTAGCATTTATGTGGGCAACACCATAGTAATGGTCTTTCTGTTCATAGGTACAAAAAATTAGATGGACCTGTGCTTGTGATATTTATTTATTCACTTGATAAAGCTTGTTATACTTTTGAACAAATATTACAATTTTATGCCCTTGCATTAGTTACTTCAGTAAAAAAACATATAATGTTAAAAAAAAGAAAATTACCAAATTTCAGAGGGTGACGTGCTGTCAATATGTTATGCCACCAATTCCCCTGGGATATTACGAATGAATTATGCAATTCTTGAAAATGTTCAAAGAGCTAAAAAGATTGTCCAAACAATGTCTATAAGATCAATCGCAGAAGCAGGAAGTTTTTTTTCAAAGGTGAACATAATCCCTTTGAAAAGAAAATTCACGTGTTTCTAATCGATCAAACACAGTAACTGTTATCTAATTGGTATACCTCTACAGGAATGGCATAGGTCCTGCTCTTCCCATGAAAAGATGGTTAAAGATAAGTCGCCTAGCCAAGGATGCTCAGGGAAAAAGTGAAGACTATTGCAAGAGAGGATGCCAATCAAAAAGCAGTTTGGAAACAGCTTCAATAACAATTTTGGTCTTGTTCATTATTATGTAATATTTCTCATTAATATTTAAAAGCTTTCTTGTAATGATCTAGTTTTGTGTGATCTAGTTTGATGGTTCTTATTTAAGTGTTAAGAAATAGTAAACTACCTTTTGGAATATTGTTTTTTTTATACTTAAAATGGCCAGTAGAGCAGCGAGTCAGTTGTTAAATTATTTGGATCTCACCACTGTTGCGACTCTGAAGGGAGGAGAAAGCCAAATCTCTGCCTGGTTGAGTGGCCAGTGGTTTCCAACTGCTCATGGTTCTCACCCAAAGCGTAACTGCTCTGCTACAGATCTGCTCAGACGTAATGTCCTTGATTACAAATTCAAAAGCCTGCTAGATCAAATCGCTGATATCAATCATGGGAAATGTGTTGGTTGAAAGATACTCTTGAGTAATGAAGCCAAATCTCTTCTCAGGTGATCTGCCCAGAAACTTGGCCATCCTGATTCATTAAAAATGTCTGTTTCCTAAGTCACAATGACTTTGTTTTTTAAAGTGACGTGGATCTTACATATTATACCAGACCTTTCTCTAATGTAAATTTCTACAATTCCAAAGGATAAGATGTGCAGTACATTCGATAAATAATCCTAAAGCACGCAGCACAATACCGGTACACATTGGACACTGACATCACCAAATACATTTTACAAGCAGTTGTCCCCAAAGAATCTTAATGAGATATGGGACAAACTTGAGTCAGAAGCCCAGTCTTGCTTCTGGAGAGCTGCTGCTGGATTTGAACCATCAATCCTGTGGGCCGCAGTCCTGCACACAACCACTGTGCCACCAGGACTCAGCCAAGAATTGGCCTTTATTGAGCAACTTCCATATCCACCATTAGTTCCACGAGAGTCACTTGGATGGATGGATAATGTGTGGCACCAATGGTCAGGCTCCCAGTCGGTGGAGTTTCAACTGTGACATTGATTACTCCAGGGGCCACAATTTACAGAAAGCAGCTTCAACCCAACTAGACACACTCAACATAAATAAACAGAATAAACCTGGTCATCACAATGTAATCTTAGCTGGCACACCTCACTCAACTTGACACCTCCATGGGAAAGTACAGGGAAAAAATAATTCTTTAGTTGTATCTGGAAGGTATAAATCACCTCCTTTTCCCTATTCCACAAAGGTTTTATCAAGATAAGAACATTACAGTCAGAGAAGAACAGTGGAACAGGATAAAATGTAAAACATCCGTAGAAAAGGATAGACAGCAACACATACATGTTGTTCTTGGGTGGCGCAAACGGCTACGGACTCAACAACAGCCTAGAAGGTTGGCACTTCAAACCCACTCAGGGGTGTCTCAGAAGACAGACCTGGCTCTCGGCTTCGGAAAGATCGCTGCCTTGAATACACTGTGAGCCAGCCTGACTCTGTGCACGTGATATCATCCTGAGCAAAAAAGCAATTCAGTGACAACTAACAAGAAGAGCATAACAGAAAAATCCTTCCTCGAAAGTAATCATTTCAAAGCATTTTTAAAGTGACCTCCTTCTCTATACCAATGGTTGAGGAATTTCTCACTGAATTGCAGTGTGATATAATTTCATGACATGTTGAGATCTAATTAATATAGGAAGATTCTATAAGTTTTCTTTAAAATATCTATAATTTAAAAGCAGAGTAGTAATAGAGTGAATGCTACTTTTGAAGGCCATGGGAAGCTTCCATTTTAAATATTTGTTCTACCCAAAGCCCATCTGTCGACAACTGGGCAATTCCTTACAGAGGGGTTGTGGGGAAGAAACAATTCAGTCAGGGTCCAGGGTAGCAATGATGGACCATACAACTTTCCTCTAATTCTTTAATGCTTCAACGTACCCATCATGATCCCAATTCTACCTTACAAATCCAGCTATACCATAGCATGTACACTGGTACAGATAAGAACTGGAAGCACAGGCCAGATAAACCCCCTCAGGACCAATAATAAGAGTGGCAATACCAGGGAAAGGGGAAAGTGGGGTAGAAAGGGGGAACCAATCACAAGGATCTAATTATAACCCCCTCCCTAGAGGACAGACAACAGAAAAGTGGGTGAAGGGAGATGTTGAACAGCACAAGACATGATAAAATAATAATTACTTATAACTGATCTAGCATTCGTGATAGAGGGAGAGTGGGGAGGAAGAGGAAAAAATGTTGATACCAAGTGTTCAAGTAGAAAGAAAATGTTTTGAGAATGAAGATGGCAAAAAATGTACAAATGGGCTTGACACACAATAGATGGATGTATGAATTGTGATAAGAGTTGTATGATCCCCCAATAACATTTTTTTAAAAAAATCTTCGCTGCAAGGTGTACCATGAATAAAACTAAATTTTAACTGAACAGGAGCTAAAACCTTGATATCAATGCATTCCAGATATGAACACCTGAATATTTTTGTATGCATGGAAATAAATGTATTTGGATACATATACATAATCACAAAGCATTTGCTTGGGGAAATATTCAAATCAAGGAACAAAGGAATAAATTTGCTTTTGCAAAGTTATTTGTTATTCCTTCCCTCAACAGTGTTTTAAATTCTATACCATTGGCTAAATTAATGACACTATCAGTACAATTACCTTACACTTCAGGGGGATGATTTATAATACTCTCTATCATAAACGATAATGAGGCCTCTAAAGTGAGCCAGAAATATGAGCCATAGAGGTATGAATGGATTTGAAGTTTGCTCTTAATTCTAGCCCTGATGTAAGAAAAATTAACTCTTATGACATGGCCCTACTGAATTCTCACCTTCATTGAAGATATGACTGCTGAGCACAATGTGGTGAGGAGATCAGCTAATGTCAGGCTATCAGAAATATAGTGTCTAGGGGCTTAAAGGATGGTCTTCAAAGCAGCCATTTAAGTGAGGTATCAACTAAGTCCACATGGAAGAGGCACACAAGCCTATGTGATCCAAGGGTTGTAAATAATAAAATCCAAATCCCAAGGGAAAAATGGGATAAGACCTCTAAATTCTGAACATCCAGTTGATAGACAGCCATGGATGACAGTGCATGCCCAAAATCCATTTGCTAAATCCCCACGTGAATTAAGCCTCTGTGGAGTCCCCTCTGACTATAGTCCAGGGATGTGACTGTCTTTGCCATCAAACAGAGAACACCATAAGGTCAATTATGGTGGATGTAGTTAGGATAAAATTTTCTCTCCCTTCTGACCCATTTCAGACGTGTTTCAGTTCTAATGCTTTGTGCTTGCTTTTCTATCGAAACTTTTCTCTGCTTTGTTTTTGCTGGTGTTCTGACTTGTTTGTTGCCATTTTGCTTGTGCTTCGATGGTTTTCTGTGTATGAAATCCAGTCTGGTAAATCTATGGAGCCAAAAGCTGAATTGATAATGATCTAGGTGTAGGGTAGAGGAAATTAGGGGGAAACGGGGAACTAGCAACAATGAGTGCAAGAAAGAAGAACATGCTTTGAAATTGATTGTGGTATTAATTGCACAACTCTTGTTAATATGATTAAACTATTAAATTGTATAGCATGTGACTCATATGTTAGTAAAGAAATTTTAAAAATTAAAAAAAGCATGCAGTAAGTAATACAATAAGCCAAATCAATAGATGAATGGAAAGCTAAGAAAAAAGTTTGCAATACATACAATCAATGAAAAGTTATGTCCTTAATAGAAAATTACCTCCTAGGAATAACTGAGACAATAGAAAGCAGAAAAAGACTTTGTGATAGTTGTCATGATTAAGATTTTGTGTCAACTGGGGTAGGCAAGGATTCTAGGGGATTGGCACTTAAGATGAAGTGAAGACTTTAGGCAGTAAAACCTGAGATTCCCTCACGGATGTGACCTGCTTCCAACATAAGTGGACATTGGAATATCTCACTTGATTTTTGCCAGGTCTGGATCTTACCAGCTGGCTCTCTGCTTACATCCATATATAAGCTTCAATCATTTTGCTGCTTCTCTGAAGAACACAATCCAAGGCAGACATGAACGAGTTGATATAAAAAACAACTTTAAAAATAGCCATTAAACCTACATATATAATATTCAATCTCCCATATAATTCTAAAAATATAAATTTAAATATTCATGTCAAATGTTTTTAAAAATACCTGTTACCATTTACCTTAAACAGATAGTGCATTATTAAATATATATTTATTAACATCTCCAAGACTGCTCTAGGCCAACACTTTTCTGAGCTGAAGTATTTTGTGTTTTATCACCACGCATAACCATTTAGTTCAACAGAAAAGGAACTTTGATAAGAAAAATACTCAATCACTCACTACCACTAGAATGGTCAGGAAATTAGAAAAATTTTAGTCTATCTTCCACTCATTGTGGCAAGATCACCACTGTTTCTTAAAAGTTGGAGTGACAAAGGAAGAAATCTGTGCTTGAGATGGTTTACCCATTTTCCTCTACTCTGGTAAAATAAAGAAAAAGCACTGCATAAACAAATAGACCGATGAAAGGCAGCTAAAGATGTAGGTGTAGACGTAGATGTAGATATCATTTCTTGTCTGTCATACCGTGGTGGCTTGTGTTTCCCTGTGATGCTGGAAGTTATGTCGCTGGTATTTTCCAATACCAGCAGCTTCCCTCAAAATAAACAGTTTCAGCCGAGCTTACAGGTTAAGCTTCCAGACTAAAATTGTTTTCAGTGAAGGCTGTCCACTTCAGAGGAATTTGCCACTGAAAACCTTATGAAGAGCACCCAAACGTTGTCAGATATGACAAACATTATGCTTATGAGTGAGATATTGTGCGATATAGGACTGGAAGATGACTCCCTCAAACTGCAACTGAGGAAGAGCTGCCTTCACAGAGTAGAGGCAGCCATGGATGGAGTGATGCTTTGGGGACTTCGTTTCCTGATAGAGCACTACATTAAATGAGAGGAAACAGTAAAATTGGAACATATGAAGTACGACTCTAGGAAAATTGGAAGTCATCAAAATGAAATGGAAAACAAAGATTGATATCTGTGATGGGTAGGTTTGTTATGCTAACATGGCCACAGAAGATTGGTGGGTCTGTTGTGACAGCATGGCCAATGAACACATGGGATGAATTGAAGGGCAGAGATAGGAAGGACTCAGCGAGTCCCGCCCTCTCTCTTGCTTCCGGATCTTCGGATCAGAGAGCTGCCTTGTTCATCTTGTGCCTCGACCTCCAAGCAACACTACCCATGAGACACCTAATCATGGACTGTAGAGCTGTGAGTTGAAGTTCCTTCAAGCCCTACTTCGCCATGCTCCTGGGATATACATCTCTTGAGCTGGGGACTGTTGGACTCTGTCATCTGGCTAACTGTTGGGGACCTGCTCTGCTGTTTGCTGCCTGTGACCAGATAGCCTGAATTGCTCTACAGAGGACTACTCAGTGGCCCTCAAGACTTGAAGGACTGCCAGTCTTCTACTGTCTCACGCAAGCGAGTTGCACCGAGCAATCTGTCCTGCTTTATAGATACTTAACTGTATCTTTCTTATCTTATATACCTTTCTCTATATATAAAAAAATAAAAAGAATTACTAGTGTCCTGGTTTTATTTCTCTAAGAGAACCCTGCCTGACACAATATCCTAAACATCAGTGAACTGAAGTGAATTTATAAATCATTTTGAATATGAAAATATTGTATTTTAATATGCTGGGAATGACCAATTTAAGAGGAATGATATTGCATTCAATATCCAAAAAAGGACATTTCAAGATCTATCCGGAAGTACATTGTGATCTGTGATAATACCTGTATACAATGAAATCCAGTCAATTCAACTGTTACTCAAATTATACACCAACCATTAAAACTAACAAATCAGAATTAGAAGAATTTTACAAATGTCTCATGTGAAACAAATGAAATGTGCAATCAAAATTCATGGATAATTATTGGAATGTAATAGATGTAAACAAAGAGGAAAACTATGGCCTTGATGAAGCAAAATTGGAAATGGAATGACAAAATATTGCAAGAAGAGTGACCACTTCACAAATACATTTTTTCAACAGCATAAAAGGCAACTATACATGGAGACTACTCCAGATGGAATGCACAGAAGTTAGACTGTTCATATTTGTGGAAAGAGATGATGGAGAAGCTCAATATTAACTGTTAAAACCACAGCAGAGACCACCTGTGAGACAGACCCTCAATTGTTCACGAAACTAGTCCACCAGAGCCAAAATGCCATCTTTCATCTATCTCACTTGCATTTTGAGAAAATTTCAAGAATATATTTGATGAACACTAATGACAGAAGACCTGATGAGTGAGGTATGATATCAAAAGCATCATATATGAACAAAGCAAAAGATCATTAAAAGGACAAGACAGAAAGAAAAAAATCAAAGTAGATGTCAGAAAGGACTCTAAAACTTTTCCTTAATCTTAGCATTGCTAAGGCCAAATGGAAGAAATAATAAGGTAAAGGAGATTTCAAAGGACAAAATGGGAAGACAATGCAAAGTATTATTTTTAAAATATGCAAAGATTTGGGGTCGGAAAATGCAAGAATGCACTCAGCATTTCTCAAGGTGAAAGAATTCAAGAAAAAAATATCAAATGTTGAATTGCAATTTTTCTATGGGAAAAATATTGAATGATACTGGAAGCTTCAAACAAAGATGAAAGGAATACACAGTCACTGTACTAAAAAGAACTAGTCCACATTCAACCATTTCAAGAGGTAGCATCTGAGCAAGAACAATGCTACTGAAGGAAGAAGTCCAAGAAAAGACATTAGCCAAAACAAGACTCCACAAATTGATAGAATTCCAAAGAAAATATTTCAACAAGCTCATGAAGCACTGGAAGCACTCACTCATCTATGCCAGGAAGTTTAGAAGATAGCTACCTGGTCAACTGACTGGAAGAGATTCATTTGTACCAACTCAAAAGAAAGGTGACCAAAAAATGTTCAAATTACAGCATAGTATCATTAATATCACATGCAAGCAGAATTTTGTTGAAGATAATCTAGCAACCATTGCAACAGTACATTGACAGGGAACTACAAGAGATTCAGCCCAGATTCAGAAGAGGGCATATAACAAGGGGTATCATTGCTGGGTATCATTACTGATGTCCAATGGAGCTTGGCTGAAAGTACAGAATACCAGAAAGATGATTGCTTGTTGTATTGCCTATGCAAAAGCATTCAAATGTGTGGACCAGGAGTAACTAGGGATACCTTTGAGAAAAAGGGGAACTCATTATGCTTGTTAAGAACCTGTATGTGGATCAAGAGGCAGTTGTGCAAAAAGAAGAAGGGGATATTGCTTATTTTAAAATCCAGAAAGGTGTGTGTCAGGGATATGTCCTCTGATCATACTTATTCAGTCTATATACTGAGCAAATAATCTGAGAAGTTGGGCTATATGAAGAAGAATTCAGTAACAAGATTGGAGGGTAGTTGATTGAACAATCTACCATATGCAGATAACACAACCTTGCTGGGTAAAAGTGAAAATTTGAAGTACTCGCTGATGACCAAGGGTTGCAGTATTTGGTATGGATCACAACTCAATGGAAAGAAAGCAAAAGTTCTTTAAAAAAAAGAAAAAGAAAACAAAAATCCTAACAACTGGACCAACAGGTAATGTCATGATAAATGGAGAAAAAGCTGAAGTTGTTCGGGATTGCTCGGAACACCCATCAATATTCATGAAAGCAGCATGCAAGAGATCAAAGGATGTACTACACTGGGTAAATTCACTTCATAAGACCTCTTAAAAGTATTAAAAGCAGGAGTATTCATTTGATGTCTAAGATTAGCCTGACCCACACCTTTAGATTTTTTGCCCTAATATGCTTGTGGAAATTAGACATCAAATAAGGAAGATGGAAGAAGAAGCAATTCATTGTGGTACTGGAAAAGTATACTGAAACTGCCACGAGCTACCAAAGAAACAAATAAATCTCTCTTCAAGTACAGCAAGAATTCTCCTCAGAAGCAAGGATGGCGATACTTTGTCTCAGGTACTTTGGGCATGTTATCAGGAGAGACCATCCCTGAAAAAGGACCTCGTGTTTGGTCAACTAGAAGGGCAGTGTAAAAGAGGAAGACCCTTCACAAGATGAACTGATGGCACGGTTGCCACAATAGATTCAAATGAAGACCAATTGGAAGAGATGTACAGTACTGGGCAGTGTTTCATTCTGTTAGACAGAGAGTCGCTATGGGTCACAATTAACTACACAACACCTCTGCTCCCCAATACTGCTTCCAAGAAGACCACCCTGATGTTGAGGCTGTCTGCTCCTGTAAAGTTGATGCCAAGTTTCTTTCCATATTTTCGTTTAATTTTGTTTTCACAGAAAAAGGCATAGTAACTTTGCCCTAGCTTTCTCTTCACTTTGATAGCATTTAAAACTAAACAGATTCTTTAATGCCATATTTAAGACTTTTTAAAAGCAGCCAGTGAAAATTAGACAATTCCCTATTAGCTAAGAAATTATCAGCTCAACCGTGGGATTTATTAAGAATAGCAAATTCTCAGATTGTGCTTTGGAGCAGATCTGTGTGAGGAGAGAGAGCAAAAGAATCGTGTGTTTTGGAAAGAGGCCAGTGCCCTTTGGGCCAGAATTCCAGTTCATCCAATTAATCTGTTACTAAGAAATCAGAAGCAAGAGATTCTCCAGAAGCAGATGGGAGCTCCTAAAAGAACAGGAGCTTCTCCCTGAGATTCAGAAGCCGTCCTTCTGAGCGTTTAAAAGGCTACATCATTCTCATCTGAAAGTCAGTTTCACCATGTCTCATGATATTTGCTTCGGAAGTACCCCATAAATCTCAGGCTTCCTTATGATCCTCGCTAACTGAGAATATGTTAATCATAGATGGCACCTAGAATCTAGAAAACAATATAAATATGTTTCATGAATATGATTAACACTATTAAATATAACATTACAGCTCACTGAGAATTTTAATATGTATTATCTGGAGAATATATGGATGACATTTCCTTATTTTACCTATACTCCTAATCTTTACAGCCTATTTTTATCTGTGTTTTCTCTGAACCTGCCTGAATTTTATTTGTACTTTTTCATTTTATTGTATGGAGTCATACAAACAATTTCCAATCATATTTTGGGAGAGGTTAAAAGAACTAGCTAGCTAAATAAAGTATGGGTGTAAGTCCTGTCCTTCCTTTCTTTCAATGTTTGTGCTAGTCATATGCTGCAGGTGAGAAACCGAAATTCCATTTCGAGGTCATATACCTTCAGTACATTTCAAAGCTGAGATGTGGATGGGCATCATCTCCCCTGTGCTCTTTCCACTAGAGCATAGTTCTCTCCTGTCCTATGCCACATAAACTATTGTAATCCTCTCTCCAAATGCCAAATAGCATACATTGTCTTATATTCTCTTTGTGTGAATGAGGCTATTTCCCTGACTGAATACTAGAAAAAGGAAGGCAGAATACTTGATTGTTGAAACCAACTGTGGTGTGGGGAAAAGATACCATGGAATACCAAAGAACTTTGAAGAAACACAACCAGAATTCCTCAGAGGCAAGGACACAGAGATTTGACTTACACTCGGCACATCAACAGGAAAGACCCTTTGTGAGATAAGGACATCATGTTTAGCATGATGCCAACAAAAATGGGGAAAATCCTCCTTGAAATGGATTTACACAATAGCTCCAAGAATGGACTCAAATATGTTGAGTAGGGATAATGGTGATTTTGTAGTACCTGAAAGAATGTTTTGTTCTACTTAAAGTCACCAGAACTTGGAGCAGATGAACAATGGCTTCGCCAAGCTTCAGCATGGACTTCCCTTGTTTTCAGAAGAGTTGCCTCTCCACCCTCAGCTCTGAGACAAAGCACAGTGGTGGTCTCCTTGATCTGCCATGTGCGACACTGGTGAGCACCCTCGAAGTAGCCCATCTCTCTCCCTTGTACTCACTCTCCACCTTATCCTCCAGTCCTCACCACGGTTCTTCATGGGGACATCAAGTGCTGTCCAAAGGCATCTGTTGTACAATGATTTAAGAACTCGTAGCCTCTAAAGAATGGCCATTAAGAGCAATTAAATTGATAGCCATCCCTGCCATGTTTGAAAGGAGGGCTGTATTAATTGAAGCAGGAGCATTTATATTATACATAGCTTTTTGTCTGCTCATAAGTATATTCTTGGTAATGTGATCTGTAGTAACATATGGAAACTCACTTTCAAATCCGTATGCACCAGGCTGTGGACCACCACAACCACTCACACTGAGTGAGTTTTCCGGAAAGCCTCCCAGAAGCCTTGACATTCATGGCCGGGAGTTTGCAGGATACAGAGCCTGGAGCCTGATCCTAGTTTGGAAAGAGTCCAAATGTGTGAAGCTTGCAGGAGCTGATGATGCCTTTTATGGTCAACGAGAAGAGAGGGCTACGGTGCGAGCAGCCAGCATTTCCAGAGTTTATGAGACAAAAGAGCAAAATGTTTCCTATGAGCTAGAAAAGTTGCCAAGAAAAGTAGCAGAACTGAGTCATCGAAAGGTTATGTCCAAGTGGCGACCCTCCAGGATGAGTTCATTCCAACAGGAATAATCAGAACTCGAGTTATTATCCAGGGGTGCATCTCCTTTGTCAGGATAATGCAACAGAGGGATCGGGGGAAGAGGAGGTGAAATCAAAGACTCTGTTCATGTCCTCCCCAAGCACATGAAGTGAGTAGGACAAGGTGAAACACAGAAAGCAAAGACAGACCACATATCCTGTTTGCCTATAGCTTCTTTCTGAGCCAGGGTCAGGCTGAAAATGAAGGCTTGGAGATGGGGACAAGATCTTTAAATTGAATGGAATATTGAATAGTTTGCATTCCAGATACTGGGCTTCCAAGCTGCTCCCTCCAGCTCTCTTACTGTTTTCTCAGACTCCCACATTTTGTATATTCAACCAAGCCCACTGCATGTTTGATGTGCTCCGGCTGTCGCTAGGAACTCTGTCTAAGGGGCAAGGAAGTCAGAACCGTGGACAGGACATTTCACTCCTTGAAGCCTCGATTTTCTCACGTGCAATAAGGAATAACAATAGCATTCGCTTTGGGAGACTGAGGAAAAACAGATGCATTTGAATTATGATGCTGACAAAGAATATTAAAAGTATGGTGGACTGCCACAAGAACAAACACATCTATCTTGAAAGGTGTATAGCTAGAATGCTACTTAGAAGTGAGAATGGTCTTACTTACTCTGTACATTTCAGTAGGAGAGACCCGATCTGGGGAAAGGACATTATGCTTGATAAAGTAGAGAGGTAAGCCAAAAGGAAAACACCGTCCACAAGATGTATTGAAACAATGGTTCCACCAAAGGGCTCAACCATAACAAAGGTGCAGGAGCAGGTGGCCTTTCATTCTGCTGTGTGGAAGCACTGTGAGTATGAACAGATTCAACGGGGCATGTGTCTCACAATACACACAAAGCAGAAGAAGATTCACGCATTTCACTGATCTTTATTGAATATTATTTTGTGCCAGACATTGATGTGCCTCTGTCGCAGTATAGCAGCAAACAAGCTGTCCCCAGGGTATTGGCATCTCTGTTGAGGAATAAATGCATAAACAAAATAAATGCATAAGCACACCAACAGGATAATTTTGAATAGAAATAAGAACTCTGAAGAAAGCAAAAAATGAAGTAAAGTCGTAGTCCTCAAACGTTTCCAGTTTTACCATCACTTTGTCCTCCATTTCCCAAAGAGTTTTTGCTTATGTGGGTTATATATTCAAGGTGTGTTATATATAGAAGTTCATCCCATTTTAGTTATTGTATCAAAAGCACAATAAGTGAGATGTGTTTAAGCTTTATTTTGAAGCACCACGTTTAATTCCAAAGAAAGCTTGGGAAAATGTAAAATTTCAATGTTAATGTTTATACCTAAAACGAACACTCAATTTTTACTTCATCAATGAAAATTTGTTCCAATGATCACTCAAAAATCATACCTTGATGGGTTCCCATATAATATGCCCAAACTTCATATACTACTATATACAATGTTCCTGATTCAACTGCTTCTTCAACCCAACCGAGAATAAGAGGGGGTTAACACATTTTATGGCTAAGTTTCACCCAAATTATTTAATTCAGAATGTTTGGACCTGGGTCTTGCTGGATATTAATGCTAATTTCTTTTTTTCACTAAAGGTAATTAACTACAGTAGCTATAAAGGACCAAAACAGACACAAAGTTTCTATAGGTGATTGTAATCCAGGCTTCAGAACTATCACTTGTCTAGATGATAGCAGCAAATTAACTCTTGTCCCAAGTATTCTGAAGATTCTCACCTTGACCTTGCTCTACTCTTACTTCAAAGAATCATTTTGATCCAACACAAATACGAACAAGAATATGTACATTATATTAATTCCACCTGTGTCCCAATGGCCAAGTGCTTTCAACACTAGAAGAAAATGTTTGGAATATGCCCAACAATCTGTCCCTGAAAAAGGTTGAAATGTCAAATGATGCTGCTTCCTACAAAACTGAATTAGAACGTGACCTCAAATGTTAATTTATTCAGATCTTTCCTCTGCCCTTAGAAGGTCAAGCATTCACAACAGTTGTAAAAGCTACCCTGCACTATCCTCTGAGGATTTATGAGTCTGGTGTAACAAATTGTAAAAGTAAAGAAGAATACGTCCCTATGGAAGGAAATTTAGAGTCTAAAAGAAGTTAGGCTTTATGAAGTGTGGCAGTAATGTGCTTATGTTAATTTTATATTGAAATGTAGGGGTGATGTCTAGCCTGTTAATCTGGAGATAGCCACTGTGTAGCCAATGAGGCCTCTATGTGGGTATGGCTTTCTCATGAGACTTCTGGGAAATATCGCGATATTTCCCTCGTGAAGATGAGAAGCTATCTTCCCCAATTGTTGGGAGTTCATCTCTGAGACGAGGAATCATGGAAAAGACAAGCTGGCAGCATCCGAGAAGCTGGAGGAGCCGGCGGAGAGACCATACGGCCTTGCCCTGATGGAGCCAGACCTCTAAAGCTGGGGTGGCCACATGGAGACCTCTGCCAGCGGTGAGTTGCTTCTGCTGTTGATGGACCCTGAGCCCTGGAAGCGAGGAGCCATGTGGAGACCCTTGCCAGTTCTGGGATTCTGCACTCACTGACCTGTGACTTCGTGAGTCGGAAGGAGACTATATAGACTGATTTGGGGCTTATAGGTTAATACCGGACTCATGACTTTAAACTGGACTGGGCTCAATATCCTGTTCCTCTTGTAAATAAACCTTTTCCCTATATCTATATAAGTGTCTATGAAATTTGTTCCTCTAGTCTTCCCGGACTAACACATGAAGAGACAGCTAAACAAGGAGATGTGTCATCAATAACACATTAATACCTAGCTGTTGCATCCCCATTTACAATTGACGAAACGCTTCTGCATTGGATATCAGTTTGAACCTCATGGTAGTTGTATTTGTTGAATATTACTAATGTTTTCATTTTGAGTAAGAGAAAATAGAAATTGCAGAATTTTGAGTGACTCATAGAAGGTTGGTGCCAAAACTAGGATTTGAACTCAGGTCCTTTTCAGAAAATGCTGAGAAATGTCAACTGCCTTTTCTTAATGGTGAGGCCTTGTTGATGTTTCTTAAAGAGATTTTTTTCCTGTTCATCACTATAATAAAAATTTGCTTCCAAGGCAATAATTTCACATACTTTATCTATAAAGACACACATCACTCATAAATCAGAAAAGGTGAATTCACTCCCTAAAATGACATGTTTCTATGTGCTATTGAGTGCATTTTGATTCACCATGACCTTGTTCAACAGAGTACAGTTGACCTTGGGTTTACTGAGCTGCAATCATCATGGCAGCCCATCTCCAGGTCTTGTGGGAGAGTGGTGAGTTCCAACCACCAACCTTTACCTCCTAACCTACAGACCATGCAGTTTACCCCAGAAATAATTATTGGCCACTTTCTATTTCTTAAACAGCAGTTAAAACCCAATAATTGCATAGTCTATAGTAGTTTCAGCATATTCTTCCCGTGCTATATAGTTTTCAAAGAATAGTATTTCTGAGTATTATCAGTATTAATGATTTAAACTGCATCACATGCATTGTAAATGTGATGAAAACTGTAACTAAACAGATATGAATAAAATAATCACTGGGATCAACTCGGATTGAAAGGGAGGTGTTAACAGAAGTGCATGCTGCCTGGTCACCTAACAATCTGACCTGATAGAGAATGTAAGCCTGGCTTCCCCAGTACTGTTGAGCGTCATCATGATGACTCCCTGCAAGTCAGAGGACAACTGTGTTCCACGGGCTTTGCCGATTGCTGATGCTTTACAAGGAGAATACATCAAAGACTATTGCTACAGCGTCATAGAAACCTTTATTAGAGAAAGAATATCCAAAATCAAAGCGACGGTTTCTCCACACATCCGTCAATTAGGGCTATAGATTTTGAGGGCGGTGTTGCCATCTTGCTAACCCTTCCCAGAAGAAATCTTCAACACACACCATCTCAAACAGCATTGGCCACCCTTGAGGGACTGAGACGGTTTTCCTTTTAAGTGCTCTTTGAGTCTTTTCAGGGGGTATCTCATGGGGTAAAAGCAAAGCTGTTGAGTGGATGGGATAAAGTTTCCCAATAAAGTTTTCCTGGGACAACCCTTGCTATACTCAAAGAGTGAGCAGGTACTTTGTTGGAATGGATAAAAATTCCTTCCGAGTAACTTGCCTGGCCTTTTGCTCATCAACGTCGCTTTCGGTTTTCTTAAAATCTTTTCATAATAACCCCCCACCACCATGATGGTTCTGTGTCCATGAAAACCTATAAAGAATACCCCTTTGGGATTCCCCAAAACAGTTGCCAAAACATGCTAAGCTGACCTCTTTGACTTGCATCTGTTTGGCATTGAAGGTCCCCTCGGAAGTCGTTCTTTTGATGGGATCTTTTGTTGAAGGTACCCTAATGACACAAAAACATGTATTTCCCAGAGTGCTTATCTACAGCCATCCCCTGATCCCAAGATGTGTGGAAACATGTTACAGGGGGAGCAAACCATGCCTGTATAAACTGGAAGCCTAGGAGTAGTGCTTTTAAACTAATTATCCTATGTCACTTGGCCTTTCTTTGGGTGGTAATAGTAACCCACAGAAGGGGCAGTCCTCCTAATAATAGTAATAACAATGAAACACAGTTGATGCCTCATTATAAACAATATCTGTGACTACTTGTGGTCAATCATAACAATATGATATTCTTAAACTAGGTGTTGTCGAGGCTAAGGGGAAAATCACTCTGCCTTCAGAGTAACGAGATGGCAGGGACAACCTGTCTCTTCAGATGAATGCGCCAAAGAGCAGTCACTTTCTACAAAATGGAACAGCCAAAGGAAGACTGGACAGGATGAGGGACTATGCAACAGAGAAGAGGATGCTTTGGCACGAAGGTGGCCTATGACTACCAGTGTTTCCAGAATTCTGATTGAAATCTCATCGAGAGCGAAGTCTAATTGAATAAAAGAGTTTTTAAAATAGTGGACCATCAATTAGGCCGCCTGGGGGGAAGCACGGGTTTCAGCACTGCATGAGGCTACTGGGAGTCACCACCAGCACGCGTTGATTCTGTCAAGGTGCCAGGAACCAGAGAGCCGAATGTTCTGCCTCCTCTGGAAATCTACCTGATACATTTGGAAGTGGTTTCCCTTTCCATTGCCTCTGTTCAAATCATCCCATAATTACTCTGGCACTGTAAGCTGCGAACTTGGCGGGCTCTGAGAGATATCAGATGTTTTTTTCATGCTTGCTGAACCTCTCTTAGACAAATTTTGCATTGTTTTTTGTGTCAGTTTTATCGTGGAACATCGTGTTGCCATCTGGGAAGAAAAACAACATGGTGGAGGAGCAGCTGGTGAGTGGCAATGGCCAAACAAACATTGGCAGGCGCCCGCCATTAGGTGAGATAAGAGGGATGGGCAGCTGCCAGCACCGACAATCGCTCACCGCTGGAACATCTTTCACTGTCCCCGGCTCTCTTATCTGCATTCAAATTCGGGGCGATTTTTCATTCAGACGCTCAAGCTCTACAACTGTCAGGTGTCGGGCTTTCCCTCGTCTGTCCTGTAGTCACAAGATAGATCCGTAAAGGGCCCTGCCAAAGGCAGTTCCCTCCCTGAACAGGACAATGGACTTCTCCAAGCACAAGCGGAAAGCAAGTAACACCTTCGCAGGGAGATTACAGAATGATCCCAATGCTCGCAAAAGGCGTTTCAATCAATTTAGTAGGCTTTGTTTTGGACTTCTCCAACATGATCAGTATTCAGGGCTTTTACACCCTTATCTCTGTTAAGGATCCTGGGTGTGGTAAACATATAAATACTATGAACAAGCCTTAGGGAGCCTGACAGCAGGGGAAGTAAATTCTAAGAGATTAACAAAACCACATCTCCGAGCTCCCTGTTTCTGAATCACAATGGTTCCCTTATCATATTTCTGGATTGAGGTGTACAGAATAGACGAGCAAAGCATCTCCAACAAGCAGCAGAGTACATGGTGACATGCCAATAATCATCTTTGCCTTGATGGTGCTTCGTTGATGAACACTTGGCCAACTACCTCCGGGGAGTTATTTCTATTAGGGAAACCAGTGCAGTTGAATTTTTAACCCAAACTTATATTGAGAATGAGGGCTTCAAGTCAGTTCTGTCCTGAGGCTGAGGCTAACAAATTGAAACAGATGCAAATTTGGAGAAGTGTGGGTATACCAGAGCAATAACTCAGATGGGAAAAGTCACGGATCAAAGCCATGGTGTGGGAGACTCCAAAAAGACCTAGGGAGTCCTTCTAGGGGGCTGATGCAGGAGACGAGAAAATGGTGCCCACCGTCAAAAGCAGCATGGTCATTCATTGTCACTGTCTTGAGGATCCTGTGTTTCCAGCTGTCAGTCAAGAAATTTGGTTGCTAAATGCCACTAGTGAGCACGTTGGTTCCCAGGAGGAGAGTCCTGCTAGCATAGGGCTTATGCATCGGGATGCCATGCCAGCCTCAGCTGTTCGAAACCACCAGGTCTGTATAGGAGAAAGAGGGCACTTTCTACTGCCGTAAAGTGTCACAGTCTCAGAAACGCGCAAGGGCAGTTTTACCCTGTCCTAGAGGATTCCCAGGAGTTAGCATGGCAGGGAGTTTGGTTGGTTTTTTTCCAAGTGGGAGATGTAATTTCTAGAAAGACTTCTACCCACAGCTTTCCCCACTCCTGTTATCACTCTGGTAGATCTACAGTGTACACATTCTGATCCATTCTAGCTTGACGTCGTCAGAAGGGACTCAACAAAAAAAGCACCCATTTGAAGCCTATTTCAAAATTTAGCTGTGAATTCCTTCCCAACGTTAGACTATATCATTAAAATTCATCCCCCCAAAAAGTGTACACCTACGTGCATGTAGAATGGAGACACATCTCTCAAACTGGAATAGCCATCAAAAAAAGCTTCTGATTGACTTTAATATACAGTGCAGTTAAAAGAAGGATGCATACATAGATGGATGAATATAAATGGAAACAGAATAAATAAAAGCCCAAACTCTTGAGAAGACTCTCCTCTGAGACCTAAAGGGAGTAAGATGACAAGCAAGAAAAAATGCTCCCCACAATGGGCATTCATCAACTTCTGTGGCTGGGAACCTTCAGGAGCCAGAGGGCAAACAAGTCAGGTGAAAATTTTAATTGTGATCAATAAGGATATAGCATGACATATTTACCACTCATTATAAAAGACATTTTCTTTAAACCAGTGTATATTTAATAGGTAGTTCCTGGGTAGTGCAAAAGGTTCACATGTTCCGGGACTAACCAAAAGAACAGAGGTTCAAGTCTACCCAGGTTCAAATTTCTCCAAACAAAGACCAAGTGGTCTACATCTGAAAAGTTAACTCCTGAAAGACCTATGACGTGCACTTTCACTCTGACACAAAGAGGGTTTGAACCGACTCAATAGTAACGAGTGCTCTTAGATACTGTTTCTCCCACAACCAAAAATAACTGACAGTCACTTCAGAGGTGATGGGCCAACTTTCAGAAACACAGGGCTTCTTCTTGCTCACCCTTGTTTTAAAAAACAAGAAACCTGACTTGAACAGTCAAAACTTGGTCATTTGATCCCCCCTCTGATACAATTTGGGGCTGATCTAGTTTTCAATATTTTTGGTGTTTTTTGTTTTTCATATTGGAGTTTATTTTTGATGTGTTTTGTCATTCTGGGTAGCCCTCCTGGATTTGCATTTTATGTTTTTCTATTTGTCAGTACATGAAGCCCAGGACTGATGAACCTATAAAGACAGCAAGTGGAATAAAGGCTATTGAGGGTTACACAGGGGAAGGGGGAGGGGTAAAGGGGAGCTGATGTCAAGGAGTTCAAGAAAGAAGAGAAAGTTTTAAAACTGATTATGTTAGCCATTTTACAATACCGCTTCTATGTGATCCAATTATGGAATGATATGCTACTGCATTAACTCCCAATAAAATGGCTTTGACAAAAATTTTAAAAAGCATTAGAGTTGTAGGAGCCCCAAATAAAATGACTTCTTTATAAAGAGCAAGAAACCATGCACTTGTCAGGTTCCACTATCCAGAGACCAAAATAACTAAATGATGTATAGTTATCAAGGATGACCACCTGAAATGGGTCACAATACAAGGACTTAAATAGAGTGAGGGTTGGGAGGAGGATAGAACAAAATTTTATTTTTAAATGCTTACTGGGCCGATTAAAATTGGTAGAATCCATGAGACTATAAATCTTCAACACCTTTCAAACCTGAAACTGAATTCACCCACAATATATCAGCTTTCGGTTGAAGAATAGCCAGGTCTGTAATATGAACAGTAACATATGGTAAGTACACACTCCTTAGGACAATCAACCTCACAAGACATACAGAGCAGCATTTGCCCCCAAACAAAGGTCAGAAGCAAAAAGGAACTAGAAAGAAGACAAGTGGAACTAAGGAACATTGGGAGGAAGTGGTAATGCTTTTACACTGTGGAAATTGCAGTCAATGTCACAAAACAAAATGTGCACAAGTTATTGAATAGAAAAATAATTTTCTCTGTAAACATTTACCCCCAAAACAGTAAACAGATATTTTTTAAAATCAAGAAATCTGGTCATTAAGACCACAGTTTATGATAAAATTCAAACTAACACTTATGAGCAAAACAGAGAAATCATATAAAGGAGACTAGAAGCATATGAAGTGAAATGCCAAGGGATATCTCCAATTAGGAGTACTATCACTTTAAACAACCTCTCTGGGAAAAAAACCTGCTGACAAATTATTTCTCAGTGATATGTCTAAGATTGGCCAAGACTAAGAGCACTTTGGCTTGCTGTGAGGGTTTGCACACTCTGTTGCCACTGTGATGCTGGAAGCCATGCCACCCGTATTTAAAATACCAATTGTGTTACACATGATGCACAGATTTCATCACAACTTCCAAACTAAGGCAGACTAGGTAGAAGGAATAGATAGTCCACCTTTGAGGAAGTAAACATTAAAAATTTAGTGAACAGCAGTGGAACATTTCTTGAAATAGTGTCTGAAGATTAACCCCTGAGGTTGGAAGATATTAAAAATATGAGTAGAATCAAATATTTCCTCAATGCAAGAATACTTTGTTCTACTAAATTGACATTCCATGATGCTCACCTTCCCTATACAACCACTGAAGGCAAATGTGTACATACAGAAATGTGGTGAAGAAAGGCAATGGTGACCGGCTATCAAAATATACAGCATCTGGGGTCTTAAAGGCTTGAAGATAAATAAACAGCCATCTATCTGAGAAACAACAAAGCCCACATGGAAGGAGCACACCAGCCTGTGTGACCATGCAGTGTTGAGGGGATCAAAGAACTAAAAATTATATCATTATAAAGGAGGGGGAATACAGGTTGGAGACCCAAAACCCAACTGTAGGTGAAGCAACATCCCCATACAGAAGGGTTGTGGAGAGGAGAGGAGCCGGTCAGGATACAGTGTAGCAACGATGATATATGCAACTTTCCTCTTGTTCTTTTTATTTTTAATCATTTTATTGGGGACTCATACAACTCTTATCACTATCCAAACTTCCCTCTAGTTCTTAAATGTTTCCTCCCTTCCACTATCATGATCTGAATTCTACCTTAAAAATCAGGTTAGAACAGAAGATGTACACTGGTACAGATAGGAACCAGAAGCATGGGGAATCCAGGAATCCTAAAGGGATCCTAAAGGGATCACCCCTTTAGGACCTGGGGAGAGTGGCGATATTGGGAGGGTGGAGGGACAGTGGAGTAAAAAGAGGGAACCGATTATAAAGGTCTACATATAACCTCCTTCCTGGGGTACAGACAACAGGGAATTCAGCAAAGGTAGACATTGGACAGTATTCAATATGACAAAATAATAATAATTCATAAATTATCAAGGATTCATGAGGAAGAGCTATTTGGGGAGGGAGGGGAAATATGAGGAGCTGATACCAAGGGCTTTAGTAGAAAGAAAATATTTTGAGAATGATGATGGCAACAAATGTACTTTGCATACAATGGATATATGTATGGATTGTGATAAGAGTTGTATGAGCCACCAATAAAATGATTGAAAAATAAAATATGAGTGGAGAAGAACAACCTTCTCAAAGTAGAGCCAGTCTTAACAACATGGCTTTGGGGGCCTTCATCTGCTGAAGGAGTACAACTCAAATTAGAAGCAACAGTTGCAAAGATTCAATAATAATCACAGTGTGAAATGTACTGTGAATCAAGACAACTTAGAAGTCATAATAATGAAATGGAAGGGGGCTGAGCCCCGGTGGCATAGTGATTGTGCGTGGGACTGCGGCCCACTGGGTTTGAGGTTCAATTCCAGCTCCCAGGAGCAAAGGTTGGGCCTCCTACTCCCACCACCTGAGGGCAGTGATGCCTGGAAGGCATAAAGATAGTTATCCTATGCATAAGTGAGCTGAAATGGACTGAAATTGGTCATTTTGAATCCAAGAATCATTCAATTTATTATGCCAGCAATGACAAATGCAAGAGGAGTGGCATCATATTAATCATCAAAAAGATTATTTCAAGATCTGTTATGAAGAACAAATGTATTCATGATTGGCTATCTATGCTTCTAAAAGCATACAGCTATTCAAATTTACTCACCAACCACTAAAACCCCAAAGAAAACATGGAAGAATTCATCCAATGTCTTCCATATGAAATTGATCAAACATAAAATGAAGATACATTGATAATTACTGGTGATTGGAATGTGAAAGTTGGGAACAGAGGAAGGATCAGTCATTGGAAAATATGCCCTTAGTAAGAAAAACAAAGATGGAGATCTCATGATAGAATTTCACAAGACCAACAATTTCTTCATTACAAATACCCTTTTCTCATGAACATAAACATGGACCTCATAGACAGAATATGCAGGAATTAAACTGTTTACATCTGTGGGAAGAGATGTTGGAGAAACTCAACATTATTAGCCAAAACAAGACCAGGGCCCTTGTTCATATGTAAGTTCAGTTGTAGGTGAAGAAAATTAAATTTGCAAAATACAAAATATCACCTTGAATGTGCCCCACCTGAATTTGGATACCATCTCAAATACTCACTGATGATCACAAAAATTGTAGAATGATCAAGAACATTGTGAATCATTGGACAAAGTACAATATGAAAAAGTAATAACAATTTGTAAATTATTAAGGGTTCATGAGGGAGTGTGGAGGGAGCAGAAATATGGGGAGCTGGTACTGGGGACCTAAGTGGAGGGAGGATTCTTTGGGAGTGATGAAGGCAAAAGGTATGCACATGTGGTATGCATACAATTGAAGTATGTATTGATCATGACTGGAGTTGTATGAGCCCCCAATAAAATGATTCATATATAGCAAAAAGAATAAATAGCAACAACAAAAGGAACATATGAACAAAGGAGACAAATGATCATTTAAAGCACTAGTCTTTTTTTAAAAGGACCCAACTGAATGCAATGGAAGGAAAAGATGTAGCAAAAGAACTGAACAAAAAAAAATCAAAAAAATTCAAAAGGATGGCTCTAGGAGATAAAGGACAGTATTATAATGACATGGGCAGAGATTAGGAGTTGGAACATGAAAGGGGGAGAAAATGTTCAAAATTTCTTAAGCTGAAAACCCTCAAGCTACAATATTGAAGAATTCTATCAACAAAACATTGAGCAAGTGCAGGAAGCAGGAAGGATGATGGTAGGAATACACAGAACCACTGTCCTAAAAGGAGCATGTTCAATAGGCAGCATGTGATCAAGGACCAATGATACTGATGGAGGTAGTCCAAACTTCCCAGGAGGCATTAGCCAAAACCAGCTCGCAGGAATTGACAGCTTACCACCTGAAATGTTTCAACAAATTGATTCAGTGCTAGAAGGACGGGCTAGTCTATGCTAAGAATTTGATAGACAGTGGGCCAGAGGATCAAAAATGATGCATCATTTATTATCACACACATTCCAAAATAAGGTGACCCTCAAAATGCAGGAATCGCCCTGTTTCCCCCCTCTGCACATTGCTATCTCCCTCTGCCCCTCTTTTTCAGTTGACTACCATAGGTCACCCTGAACTTGGTCTGGCCACTGCCATCTTACCTGGGCCTCACTCCAGAAAATTTTATCTACACTATCATTTTCCCTGCGCCCCTTTTGCATTTTTTAAGCTTACCTCAACAAACTCATGTTGTACTAGTCCTTTTCCACGTGGCTTACTTCACTTAGCATGATTTCCCCCAGTTCTTCCCATTGAGTAATATGCTTCATGCATTTATCACTGCATTTCAGTGATGCATAGTATTCCGTTGTATGTATGCACTACAGCTTTCTAATCCATTCATCTGTTCATGGAAATTTGAGGTGTTTCCAACTCCTTGCAATTGTGAACTGTGCTGTGATAGATATTGGAGCACAGACGTCTGACAGTAGTTTGTTTCTTGCCTCTTCTGGGAATATACCCAGTAGGGGCATTGCTGGATTATATGGTAGCTTAATTTCCATCTGCTTTAGAGATCAATAGCAATCAAATCGATAGCTATAGAGGTGATACCAGGAGGGTGGAGGAAAGATGGGGTAGAAAGGACAAGCCGATAATAAGACTCTACATATAATCTTTTCTCTGGGGTACAGATGATGGAGAAGTGGGTGAGGGGAGACAGTGAACAGTGTAAGATATGACAAAGTAATAATAATTTCTAGATTATCAAGGGCTCACGAAGGAGGGGAGAACAGGGAGGGAGGGGAGAAATGAGGAGCCAATGTCAAGGACTTAAATAAAAGGCAAGTGTTTTGAGAATGAGGAAGGCAACAGATATATGGATGGATGGATGGATTGTGTTAAGAGGTGTATGAGCCCCCAATAAAATGCTTTTAAAAGTACAGAAATTATCAAATAATATCATTAATATCACATGCAAGTAAAATCTTGCTGAAGGTTGCAGCAGTACCAACACTGGGAGCAGCCAAAGTGGATTCTGAAGAAGACATAGAAGATGTAGAAGTCACTCACTGCCAATGCTGGATGAACCTTGACTTAAATCTTAGAATAACAGAAAAGTATGTACCTGTGTTTTGGTAACTATGCAAGAAATCTCAATGTGAATAGGGAACCTTAAGAAGAAGAGGAATTTCAGAACGCTTTATGGAGTTAATGAAGGACATGTACGTAGAACAAGAAACACCTGTTCAGACAGAAGAAGGGAATGCTACATGGTTTTTTAATCAAGAAAAATGAGCATCAGGGTTATATCTTCCACTATATTTATTCAGTCTGTATGCCGAGTGAATAATCCAAGACACTAAGATATATGAAGGAAAATGTGGCATCAGGCTTGGGGGAAGTCTTGTTAACAACCTGTAATGTTCAAATGGCACAAGAGGACAAGAAGCACAGAGGATGGAGATCACAGACATTAGACTGCAGTGTGGATTATAAGTCCTCATGAGCTGGAATCACAGAAAACATTGTGATAAAGGAAGATCATGTTGAAATTCTCAAGGACTGTATTTTAATTACATTTATAATAAGTGATCATAGAAGCAGCAGTTAAGAAAATGAAATAATAAATAAATAAAACAATGAGAAAATTTGCTCCAAAAAAATCTCTACAAAATGTTTAAAGAAAAAACGTTTAAAGAACAAAGGAAGCTATCACTCTGAGAACTAAGGTGCGTCTAATCCAAGCCATGGTATTTTCCATCATTTGGTATGCATGTGAAACCAGATAATGAATAAGGAAGACCAAAGAATAATTTATGTGTTTGAATTATGCTTTTGGATGAAGAGTGTTAAATGTATCATGAACTGCCAGAATTAGAAATAAGTCTGTCTTGGAGGAAGCACGGTCGGGATTTGCCTTGGAATTCAAGCTGGCGAGATTTTCATGTCCTTTGGACATGTTATCAGAAGGGATCAGTTCTTGGAAATGGATATTGTGCTTGGTAAAGGATGTGAGAGATAGAGAAAGACCCCCTAGGAGATAGATTGGCACAGTTGCTGCCACAATGGGCTCAAACATAACAATAACTGTGAAATTAAGCCCAGGACTGGAGAGTTTTTTTGTTGTAGAAAGAGTTGCTCTAGTCAGACCTGACTTGATGGTGCCTAATAACAAGAAGACTGCTGGAGAAATCTAGAAAATCAGAAAGAATAAGAAACTTCCAAAAAATCAATTTATGCTCATGTTTTCTGTATAATTTGTGAGTGCATGCAGTGAATTTGAATCTTTCAATAAATAATGTGTGGTCACATTCTTATTTACTTATTTATTATACGAAAAGCCCAGAAATGAAACACATTTCTTTTTCTTAATGTGCTTTTGACATTAGTCAACTAAGTAGGTAGGTGAGTCAACAAGTATTGCTACTCGGGTTCCAGTGCATGTATGCACAGTTATGTTCCCAAAAAAATGTGCTTTAGCACATTTCCTCAATCAATGTGGAGCAGACAAGTACTCCTGGGGACCCACCTGTCTTGCTCTGGTCAAGTAGCCTTTAATAAAAGAAGGTGCAGCTATCTAGGGAATCTACTGGGACTCTTCATTTCATAGCAGAGAGGTCAGTTACAGAGGTGACAAAGAGGATTCAAAAAGAGGTAGGAGTCAAAAGAGGTAATCATGATGGGTTTCATCATAAGATACTGGGAAATCATGGAATGGATCATGAAGACATTTGAAGTAAACTAACAGCTGCTTTGATGAAAAAAAGGCCAGGAAAAATGTGCCAAGGAATTTACCCTCCCACCCCATCCTGGCCCACAACTTGCTCATTCTTCAAGGGTCTCAAGGGCTGTCCCATGAGAATTTCATTTTTGAAACTTCACCCCATCCACACTATACTTGCCCCATACTTGCCTCTTCAGCTTTCTTTTTGTTCCCCAAACTCAAATAACATTTACAATGAAGATAAACTGAGTCCCTCACTGATGATAGGACTGTTTTTCTGGGTTTGCTTTGTTTTTTAATTATTTTACTGTGGGCTCTTGCTTCTCTGAAAAGCACATTGAAGGCTGGGTTTTTGGCGTAGTATAAGCTGAAGCGTACAGCATTCTTCAGGAAAGGGCAAAAGAGACAGTAGCATGACCTTCACTCATGGGTAGATCTGGAGGACACATCAAGGAACACTCACTTCACAGTCTAAGCTTTTGTTTAATAAAAGCATCTAGGATTTTATAGCAACACCTTTTGGCTTAGCGTCCTACATGACAATTGTAATCTCCCCAATTTGAGCTGCAACACGATGAACTGAATCAGTCCCACATTACTTGCTAATTCATAAGATGAGTGACCATCACTTACCCATCCATAAAGTCAATCTTTACATCCAGCAAGATTTTGTCTACAAAGCAGTCTGTATGGAAAAGTGTATCCTAAGTGTGTTAGTCTGGGTAGAAACAAATTCATAGACACTCATGTGTGTGAGAAAGAGGATTATATGCAAGAGCAATTAAACATTGAGGAAACAACCTAGCCCAGTCCAGCCCAAGGTCATAAGTCTGATACTAGCTCATATGTCTGATACCAATCCATAAGGACTCTTCAGACTCACAAAGCACATGCAACACCAGGAAAATCATAAGCCACTGAGTGCAGAGTTTTGTAATTCCAGTGGCAGTAGAAGCATCTGAATGCTGACAGGGGTCTTTCCATGGCGCCTCCAGTTTCCAGAACTCAGGGTCTATCATCATGCTGCATATGTCTTGTCAGCTACAATATCTCCCAGGGAGTGAACTGAGGGATAATGTCTCCTTCTTCCAAGAAGGAAGTACCGTATTTTCCAGAATTCCCACAAAGAAGTCTCATTGGCTATCTCCAGGTTGACAGGTTAGATTCCACCCATACACTCTTAATCCTCAAACTGACACGGTATCAGGTGAATGCCACATTAAGGAATCAGCCAACTGCTTTCTAAATGTAAGCCTGTTATTGGCCAAAAAAGAAATTGCAAGTTTTTCCTGTTCCCCTTTTGGGCATTAACTATATGTTATTGTTGCCAGACTCTGCATGGATGCCAAGAACTATGAATCTCAGAGACAAAAAATGAAAGAGGGAGGGGGAAAGGCAGAGCTGACACAAAAGGCTTAAATAGAAAGAAAGTGTTTTGAACATGATGATGATGGCAACAAATGTACAAATGTGCTTGATACAATTGATGTATGAATTGTTATAAGAGCTATAAGAATCTCCAATAAAATTATTTATTTAAATTACAATATTTAAAAGTAGTAAATGGCTTTCCCAGGGTCATGCAGATTGAAAATTCAGAGAGTCAGACTCCAAGTAAGGCCTGGGACCTTGGCCACTATGCTATGATGCAAGGTGTTAAATAATTAAGTACCAAGTAGACAGCATCTAAATTGTGTGACTCTATAGCCATTTAAAGTCATTCAGATAGGCTTCCTGGAAGAACTAGAAAATGAACAGAACCTTAAAGGATAAGTTAGCAGATTGTGTCAAGGAGTCTAAATAAATAAATAATATTGGAAAGAGACCATTAGCCAACAAGGAAGGTGAATCCAGGGGGAATAACCTGGCTCCCTTCAGGAGTAGAAATCTGAGTTGGGAAAAAAAAATGTTAAATGGACAGCGCAAATCAATTTGTGAACAATGGATGTCGCTACTGGAAGCCAATGCCTTCCTGGGCAAGGTAATAGGCTCACCTTTCTTTGGGCCCCAGTTGACAGAATGCAAAAAGGCAACAGCATTCATATGACGATTGTATGACAGATTAGATCACACCATTAGATGAAGCTCTTTCACCCCAAAAGACAGGTGTGCAGAATCTGTTACTTAAGAGGATAAGTGAGGAAAGAAGCACATCTCTTTGCATTGAGAAGCCCCGGTGGCAACTTTATCTTCAGTGCTGAGGATGAGATCATTCTGGATCAGCTAGAAGTCCACCTCCTAACCCATCAGAAGGTACCTGTTAGAACTAGAATTTCATGGGAACAGAGCAAAATGCAACCATTAATACCAATCCTCCCAAGAATGCAATGATAGAGCTTGGTACATTAAAGTCCAGGACTTTTTAGGTGGTGCTAACGTTTCATGTGTTTGCTCACTGAAATGCTGGGAGGAGGAGTCCAATGAGGGGTACCTCAGAAGAAAGCCCTGGTAATCACCATGAACCTGTGGTTGGTGACTCAGAAGGTAAAGCCCCAACATGGAAGAGCTTGGATCCAGATTCTAGGGCAGAAAAATCGTGTCACATCAACTTTGTCAAAAAGGACACAGTGAGTTTAAAGTCATACCTGAGGTGTGACTCATAGTTCCCTGCCACAGAGTAGCCTAGGTGGAAATTTGTTGGTGAGTGAATTTGTTTAAGTGTGGGAGAAAATTTCTTTTGACCTCTGAATGGAATGTTTTGGAAATAGTGTCAAGTGTCTTAGGTCTTCAGAGTGGGAGCCTGAGTTTGGAAAGGCCAAATAAAAGGTGTGATAGTAAGCTTCTTATGAATTTGGATAACATTGTGTGTGTCAATACAATATCCTCTCACCATAGTCATTCAATCTGTATGTTGAAAAAATCATCAGAGAAGCGAGATTATATGAAGAAGCATAATGCACCAAAAAGGGAGGGATGCTTGCTAAGAACCAGTGATTTGCAGATGACAGTTTTGCTGGCTGAATGGGAGGAGGACTTGAAGCACTTGCTGATGAAGATCAAGGATCACAGCCTTCGGTGTGGATGACAGCTCATTAAAGCTGACCAAAATCCTCACAAACGGACCCATAACAGATATCACAAAATCAGAAAAGATAGAAGTTGTCTTCCTCTGACCCATAATTAATGCTCATGGAAGCAGTAGTGAACAGATCTAATGACATATCGCATACTGGGTAAACCTGATGCACAAGACCTTCTGTTCTGAAAGACAGGACATTCCTTTGAACACTAAGATGTGCCTGACCCAAGCCATAGTATATGTGTGTGTGTATGTATATATACTAGTATATAGTATATATACATATGTGTGTAGTATGTATGTGTATATATACATATATATACATATATATATACACCCTCTGAGTCGCCAACCACAGGTCTATGGTGATTGCCAGGCCTTTCTTCTGAGGTATCTCTCTTTGGACTCCACCCCTCCTCCCCGGCATTTCAGTGAGAAAACACATGAACTGTTTGCACCACATAGAGTGCTACCACCCTGAAGACCTAAGGAACTTGGCACTACACCCAAATCATTCCATTCAGAGGTCAAAGGTATTTATATTTGTTTATTTAAATATTTATTTATATATAAATACTTTTATTGGGGACTCTTAGAATTCTTATCACAATTCATATATTAATCCATTGTGTCAAGCACATTTGTACATATGTTGCCATCATCATTTTGAAAGTATTTTATTTCTACTTGAGCTCTTGTTATCAGTTCATTTTTCCCTCCCTCCCCCAACCTCCCTCCCTCATGACTCCTCGATAAATTATAAATTATTATTTTCATATCTTACATCATCTGCTATCTCCCCTCACCCACTTATCTCTTATTCATCCCCCTGGGAGGGAATTATCCCTGTGATTGATTCCCCCGTTCTCTCCCCACCACCCCATTACCTTCCTGGTATCTCTAGTCTCATTATTGGTCCTGAGGGGCTTACCTGTCCTAGATTCCCTGCATTGTCGGCTCTTGTGTGTAGCAATGTCCATTTTCAGGTATAGTCAGGTTTGTAAGGTAAAAATGAGGTCATGATAGTGGAGTGGGAGAAGAAGTATTAAAGAACTAGAAGAAAGTTCTATGTTTCGTTGGTGCTATATTGCACCTTGAGTGGTTTGTCTATTTTTTGTGACCCTTAAGCCAGGGGATGTCCAATTGTCTACAGATGGGCTTTGAGTCTCCACTCCATGCCACTCCACCTCATCATTCACAGTGGTATGATTTTGGTCTGAGCATTAGATGCTTGATACCTGATCCCATCGACACTACATGATCACACAGACTGGTGTGCTTCTTTCATGTGGGCTTTGTTGCTTCTGAGCTAAATGGCTGCTTGTTTATCTTCAAGTCTTTAAAATCCCTGATGTTATAACTTTTGATACCCAGCAAGCTTTGGTACTTTCAATGCCATCCTGTGCATTTGAAAGTTGGACATCAAATAAGACCAAAGAAGAATCAGTGTGTTTGAACTGAGGTGCAGGCAAAGAATATTAAAAGTACCATGGACTGTCAATCAACAAACAAGTCTATCTTGGAAAGAGTATGGGCAGAGTGCACCTTACAGTCAATGTGTCGGGCAGGGTTCTCTTAGAGAAATAAAACCAGGACAATAGTCATTCTCTTTATATATCTATATAGAGATTAGGGTATATAAGATAAGAAACAAACAGTTAATTATTTATAAAGCAGTACAAATGGCTTGGTGCAACTCACTGGTGTGAGACAGCTAGAAGACCAGCAGTCCTTCAAGTATTGAGAGCCACTGAGTAGTCCTCTGTAGAGCAATTCAGGTTATCTGGTCACAGGTAGCAAAGAGCAGAGCAGGTCACCAACAGTCAGCCAGATGACAGAGTCCAACAGTCTCCAGCTCAAGAGATGTATATCCCAAGAGCGTGGCAAAGTAAGGTTTAAAGGAACCTCAACTTACAGCTACACAGTCCACAATTAGGTGTCCCACGGATAGTGTTGCTTGGAGGTCAAGGCACAGGATGAACAAACCAACTGTCTGGTCTGAAGATCTGAAAGCAAGAGAGCAAGGGCAGGGCTCACCAAGCCTTTTCTATCTCTGCCCTTCAATCTATCCCAGGTGTTCATTGGCCATGTCGTCATAACAGACCTACCTATCGTCTTTGGCCATGTTGGCACCACAGGCTTACCTATAACAATCCATGCCTTGCCAATGTGGCACTTGTACACAATTATTTAGCCATATAAAATTTCCAGACATCAATGAAATCAAGCTTATACTTTACATCAAACATCTATCATACATATAAATAAGAACACACTGAGACCAATTGTAGCTGATATACATGAACAAAGAAAAGATATTCAATAAGCTCATATACAGAAGATACATGAACAATTACAAACCTCGCTTTTGAAATTGATCACGCGGTCATAACTGGTAGGTAGAACTACCTTCTCCTATTATCCTTTCTGCATTACCTTTGCCCTCAGCATTCACTTCAGCTGATTGTGGTTTTTTGCCTGGTGGGGTGACCCAGACCTACATTCCTGAGGGTTCTAGGTCATTTGATAGCCTGTCATGATGGGCTTGCTTTAATCTACCATTCACTTTTATCAAAGGGCATGGTAGCAGTAAGAGTTGGCCTATGGGATCTCCTGGATTCCAGACATATTCCTCTGTACCCCCATTATGTAACACCAGTCCAATTTCTTCTTGATAATCTGGGTCAATCACATCACTCAGTACAGTGACACCCTTCCTGATCTGTTGATCCAAAGGCATGAGAAGCCCAAAGTGGCCAGGGGGCATTTTCAGCTGCCAGTTCAGTGGAATCCATGCTGTGTTTCCAGGCAAGAGAGTTCCTTCCTTTGGGACCAGGACCTCCAGTCCCGAAGAACATAGGGTTGCTGGGACAGGAAGCAAAAACGCTGCAAGTGGGTCAATAGAAGTAATAGTAAGTGTTGCCACTCCAGCTTCCACCCCTTGGTTCCTGCACCCATGAATCCTGGCTATTGGAGACATAGCACCATATATTGGCCGCTGGTTTAAAGCATATACAGCTTATGGAGAACACTGCCCCAGCCTCGCAAGTTGTTGCCATGCAGTTTGCGTCGCGGTTGTGTCTTCAGAAGCCCATTCCATCGTTCTATCAAGCCAGCTGCTTCAGGATGATGAGGTACATGAGATGACCAGTTGATTCCATGGGGATGGGCCCATTGCCATACTGAATTTGCTGTAAAGTGAGTTCCTTGATCTGAAGCAATGCTATGTGGGATGCCATGCCAGTGGATGAGGCATTCTGTACGTCCACGAATGGTGGTTTGGGCAGAAGCATTGCATGCAGGGAAGGCAAATGCATATCCAGAATATGTGTCTATTCCAGTCAGAACAAAGCGCTGCCCCCTCCAGGATGGGAGTGGTCCTATATAATCAACTTGCCACCAAGTTGCCAGTTGATCTCCCCGAGGAATGGTTCCATACCTTGGACTTAACGTTGGTTTCTGCTGCTGGCAAATAGGGCACTCAGCAGTGGCTGTGGCCAACTCAGCCTTTGTGAGTGGAAGTCCATGTTGCTGTGCCCATGCATAACCTCCATCCCTGCCACCATGTCCACTTTGTTCATGTGCCCTTTGGGCAATAAAAGAAGTGGCAGAGGAAGGAGGAGGGCCAGTCTCCACAGTGCATGTCATCTTATCCACTTGATTGTTAAAGCCCTCCTCTTCAGAGGTAACCCTTCGGTGAGCATTCACAGGAGACACGATGACCTTTACTTTTTTGGGCTCATTCAGAGAGATCCATCCACATACCTCTTCCCCACACCTCCTTGTCCCCAATCTTCCAACCATGTTCCTTCCAAGTCCCTGACCATAATCCACCCAAGCCATTAGCCACAGTCCATGAATCAGTACACAGTTTCATATTTGGCCATTTTTCCTTGTAGGCGAACTGAACGGCCAGGTACACTGCTCGAAGGTACTGTCCATTGGGAGGACTTTCCTTCACCACTATCATTTAGGGAGATCCCAGAAAGAGGCTGTAATTCTGCTGCTGTCCACTTATGAGTGGCACCTGCATATCGTGCAGAGGCATCTGTGAACCAAGCATGACTTTTCTCTTCCTCAGTTAAATTATCATAAGGAACTCCCCAAGAGGCCATAGATGCAGATTCAGAAAGAGAAGGAAATGTGACTGGAGTGGGGACTGTGGGCATTTGGGCCACTTCTTCATGCAGCTTACTTGTACCTTCAGGTCCTGCTCTGGCCCAATCTTGTATGTACCACTTCCATTTAACAATGGAGTGTTGCTGCGCACATCCAACTTTATGACTCTGTGGGTCAGACAATACCCAGTTCGTGATGGATAGTTCAGGCCTCATGGTGACTTGGTGGCCCATGGTGAGGCGTTCAGTCTCCACCAAGGCCCAATTACAGGCCAACAGCAGTTTTTCAAAGGGGGGAGTAGTTGTCTGCCGAAGATGGCAGGACTTTACTCCAAAATCCCAATGGTCTATGCTGTGATTCACCAATAGGGGTCCGGCAAAGACTCCACACCCCATCTTTATCAACAACTAACACTTCTAGCACCATTGGGTCAGCTGGATCATATGGTCCCAGTGGCAAAGCAGCTTGCACAGCAGCCTGAACCTGTTGCAGAGCCTTTCCTTGTTCCAGGCCCCACTCAAAATTGGAGACCTTTCATGTCACTTGATAAATAGGTCGAAGTAGAATACCCAAGTGAGGGATATGTTGCCTCCAAAATCTGAAGAGGCCCATTAGGCATTGTGCCTCCTGTTTCGTTGTTGGGGGAGCCAGATGCAATAACTTATTCTTTACTTTGGTAGGAATATCTCGACATGCTCCACACCACTGAACCCCTAGGAATTTTACTGAGGTGGAGGGTGCCTGAATCTTTGTTGGGTTAATTTCCCAACCTCTTTTATGCAGATGCTGTACTAAGGAATCTAAAGTCTTTGATACGTCCTCCTTAGTGGGTCCAATCAGCATAATGTCATCAATTTAACGGATTAGTGTGACATTTTGTGGAATAGACAGGTGATCGAGGTCCCTTCGGACTAAACTATGGCACAGGGCAGAAGAGTTGATGTACTTCTGGGGGAGAGTTGTGAACGTGTACTGCTGCCCCTGCCAGCTGAAGGAAAACTGCTTTTGGTGATCCATTGAGATTGGTATCGAGAGGAAGGTATTGGCCAGATCAATAGCTACATACCAAGTACCAGGAGAAGTATTAATTTGTTCAAGCAATGAGACCACATCTGGAACAGCTGCAATTGGAGTCACCACCTGGTTAAGCTTACGATAATCCACTGTCATTCTCCAGGATCCTTCTGTCTTCTTTACAGGCCAAATAGGTGAGTTAAATGGAGATGTGGTAGGAATCACCACCCCTGCATCTTTCAAGTCTTTGATAGTGGCACTGATCTCTGCAATCCCTCCAGGAATGCAGTATTGCTTTTGGTTCACTATTTTCCTAGGCAATGGCAATTCTAATGGTTTCCATTTGGCCTTTCTCACTATGATAGCCCTTATTCCACATTTCAGGCATCCAATATGGGGGTTCTGCCAGTTACTAAGTATGTCTATTCCAATGATGCATTCTGGAACTGGGGAAATAACCACAGGATGTGTTTGGGGACCTACCGGACCCACAGTGAGGCGTACCTGAGTTAAAACTCCATTAATAACTTGTCCTCCATAAGCCCCCACTCTGAATGGCAGGCCTTAGAAACACTTTGGGTGCCCTAGGATTAGTATCAGTTCAGAACCAGTGTCCAGTAAACCCAAAAAAGTCTGATTATTTCCTTTCCCCCAATGAACAGTTACTCTTGTGAAAGGTCGCAGGTCCCTTTGGGGAAGCCTAGAAGAAAGACTAACAGCATAAACCTTCGGTGATGTACCAGGGTCCTCCTTCCAAGGGACCCGGCCTTCCCCTCATTCAAGGAATTGTGGGTCTGTAAACTGGCTCAGGTCTGGGAATTGGTTGAGTGATCGTGACTGTCTATTCCGCTGATCACCTGATCTAGCATTCTTCTGCCTGTATAGGTCATGTAAATATTTGATAGGTTTCCCATCTATTTCACTCCTAGGGACACCATAACTAAGTAGCCAATGCCATAATTCTACACAAGACAGGCTGCTTTGATTACTACGAAAGCCTTGTTGTCTATTATAACCACGTCGACCCTGTCTCTGTTGATTCAGTGCTGACACTTGCCCGCTGTCACCACAGAGTCCAATCAGCCTCATCGTGGCCAAATGTCGGGGTTCACTTAAGACAGTTCCCACAGTTAATCCCGGTGCATACAACATAGCAATTATAGGAGTCTTCAAAGATGCTGGGGCCCACCTCACAAATTTATCCTTATGATTGTGGTAAACATCACCCACCTCTCTGGGAAATTTCACTGGAAGCTGCCAGCTCATGAAGCACAAGCATCTAACTACTAGTGCTTTCCAAAGCAAGAGTGCCATCGAAGTCCTAATTTAAAGAAAATGTGAAATTCAAATACAAATAGGTAAGAGAGAGAAAAGGAAGAAACTGTGCACTTAACAATTTGCCTTTGGCCTCCAATAAAGAAGGCTCCACCTTTTGTAATGTGTGGGCACAGGCATATGGAAAACAAATAGGTCATGTTTAGGTTTGGGCCTATTCTTTTCAATTTCCCCTGAACATCAGCTCCACTTAGACACGTGTGCACAAGTAGTCTGGTTGAAAACAGCTCCAGGAAATTCCATCCTTTGTCATTATCTGTCTTTCATGTGCCCTGCTAAATTTCAATGCATATTCCATTGCTACAATAAAGTCAAGTATGTGATGATGACTGAAATATGGAATGATATGATATATTATAAATCCCAACTAATAATAAAATAAATAGTTTTTAAAATTTAAAGAATGGATGATAGTATTCATTAAGATCCCTCAATCAGAAATATGATAATATAAATTAAGCAATAAAGACTGGAATATTTAGCTATTTATTTAAAAGACAAAATGCAAAAGACTCTACACTCTGAAAAAAGATGAAAATGACAAGTTATTTTTGTCAGTCTTCTGGCTTTTTGAACTTGAAAGTTAGATAAGTAGTTAGGAGGAAAGCTGAGTTTGACACCATTGAATTTCAAGCCTTTATATAATTTAAGCCTAAAACAAAATTAGAAATATAACAGTCACCTAATTTAAATATGAGATACTGTACAATAGTTTTATTTTCTTTTAAAGCAACAATAAATGAGTGTGTAAGCGGAGCCAATTCTACACTCTATGGTGCTCAGCAGAATGGTTGTCTCAGGAATAGGCACATGGTTCAAAGCACCAAAACACAAAGGCAAACCCACTGCCATGGAGTCTCTTCAGAATCAGCATGGCCAGGACACCAGCAGGCCGCCTTTCATGTCTATCAGCCAAAGTTGCTATAAGGGACTCCTCTACACTAATAGAGGGAAGACCCTACATTGGAGTAGCTGCAAAGGCTGGATCTATTCTGGGTTATTTGGTGCCCAGGTAGGAAATGTCTCCTTAAAGAAATCTGAACTGAGAAGTGGACAGACTCAGAGTCTAGAAGAAATGGGTTATGTTCCTGAACTCACCTGTACTCAAAAGCAAGTCTCTGGAGGTCTCAGAGAAATAAGTCAGAAAATCCCTTTAAGCTGTTAAACTCGTTTGAAACAGCTCTCTGTCCCTTATAATCAAAAGAGAAAAAAACTAAAAATGGAGGGGAGTTGGAAAATAACATTACATAAAGGTGATATTTTTCTCTGTGGATGTGTCTACAGATAGATTATTAGATAGATAGATAGATAGATAGATAGATAGATAGATAGGCAGACAGACAGACACAGAGACAAATATCAAATAAATCAGCAAGAAACATCAAATAAGTCTTGACTCAGAAAAATGAGCCAAGAACTTGCACATTTTGGTAAAAGGATAAATGTTTATATTTACAAGTTAAAATACATGAGGCAAGCAATCAACTAAACACAAGTAAATCATAATTCAGATCTCATTGCTCATTTTTCAAGTTTATTTACACCATGTTTAAAATGTTTTCAAAAAGGGAGCAAAGAGGAGATATGACAAATTATCAAGTATATCTTGTGGAAGTATGCATACATATCTGTAAATATTTTTTTAGAGAACCATTGGACACTCTAAAAATAGTCATATGAATTTACACTTTGTAACAACAATTCCACTTTTTATATGTATAAGTAAATAATCTAAAATACAGATAAAGCATGATGTATAGGACATTTCAAAGCATCAAAAATACGTGATATTTCTAAAGTATAGTATAATAATATAGTATAATATTACCCTTAAGAAAAAGTGGAATTAAATAAACTTGTATTTTTGGGGTCAACACTGCCCCCTGGTGGGAGTAGGAGGCCCAGTCTTGCTCCTGGAGATCTGCTGCTGGATTTGAACCGCCAACCCTGTGGGCCACAATACCACACACAACCACTATGCCACTGGGGCTCAGTTCATAAGCTTGTATTTTTAATATGACTGTGAGTGTTTAAAAAACATGTAAGCATAGAGAAACATGGGAAGGGTGAAATATTGAATGTTCCCAGCTATCATCACTGTGTGACTTGATGATACTTATTTTGTCTGGATTTTCTGAATTGCTTATAATGAGCAAAATCTTGATAAGCTGTTGCCACTGATAGTAGTGTCACTAGGGTCAATGGCCCTCGTATGGTAATTCATGGTGCTTTTCACCCCCACAAGGACTTCCTCCTATGCCACACAGAACGCTTAGTAATATTTACCATCAGTTTAATTATAGACACAGACATTATAAATATAATTACCATTGTGTAAACGGAATATTTCTTAGATTAGATCATACAAAATCCTTTTGTATGATCATTTTCTGCATTAACATTAGCAGTTACATTATTAGTCACTGAGCAGAAGTCTCTTTTATTTTTTCTTCTTCACCTTTAATTACTATTTCATTCTAAAAAAAGTTATTGGATTGGTTTACAAATAATAATTACCAAAATATTGTAGCCCAAACACCAGAGAGTTTGACAGAATCGCTGACTTGTAAAACACTGGCAACAAAGAAAGCAACAGCATGTACTTGTGGAGCTAGAAGAACCCGCTTGAATCAAAGCATTATTTGGGTAATAAGAACAGCTCTGACCAAGGCATCGTGGAAGGTTCAAAAAGGATGTCCACATCCAGTTTTAGTCTGATGGGTATGTTGCTACATGTAAATTTGACAAGGAGTACTATATTATCAAAACTGCAGGACTGTTTTTTACAAGAATACTAAACTTCTGTTGAAACACTATACAAAAAATTGACTTAAACACTTTACAGTAGTACTTCCACATTAGCACAACAAAAATATCACTCCCAAATGGGACAAGAACCTCAGGTATCTTATTGATAGATGTCATTGAATCCATTCTGACACATAGTGAGCTGACATTTAACAAAGAAAAACACTGTCCAGTCCTGCACATTCCTCAAAAGTTTTGTTACATTTGAGCCACTATGTCAATCCATCCCGTCCAGGGTCTTTTTGTTTTTCACTGACCTTCTCCTTTACCAAGCATGTTGTCCTTCTCCAGAGACTGATCTCTCTGTTTAACATGTTCAGGTATTTGAGAGAAAATCTCCCCATCCTGCCCTCTAAGGAGCATTCTGGCTGTACTTCTTCCAAGACATCTGCTTTTTCTTTTGTCAGTCCACAGTACTTTCGATATTCTTCACCAGCACCAGGACTCAAAATGCCTTGATTCTTCTTCAGTCTTCCTTCGTCAATGTTCGACTTCTATATGTGTATGAGGCAGTTGAAAACATCGTGGTTTGGGTCAGGCACACTTTAGTCCTCAAAGTAATATCTTTGATTTACAACATGCTAAAAAGTCTTTGCAACAGATTTAACTAAAACAATACATAGTTTTAGCTCTTGATTGCTGCTTTCGCGAGCATTGATTATAGATCTAAGCAAGATGAAATCCTCAGCAACTTTAGCCTTTTCTCCATTCATCTTGATGTTACTCACCTATTTTTCCAGTTGTAAGGATTTGGGTCTTCCTCACATTGAGTTGCAATCCATGTTGAAAGCTGTAATCATTTTCATCGGCAAGTGCTTCAAGACTTCCTTGATTTCAGCAAGCAGGGTTGTGTCATCTGCATGTCACAGGCTAATAAATCTTCCCCCAATCCTGATGCCACTTTCTTTTTCATATAATCCAGCAACTCTGATGATATAGTCAGTAAAAAAACTGAACAAGTATGATGAGAGGATTCAAGCCTGTTGCTCACCTTTCCTCATTTCAAAACCTTGCAGAATTCCTTTGTTCTATTCCTACAACTGCCTCTGGATCCATCGTTATGTTCTGCACGAGCACAGTGAAGTCTTCTGGTATTCCCATTCTTCTTGAAGCTATCCATAATTGGCTATGAGCTACACAGTAGAAAGCATTTGCAAAATCAAGAAATCAGAAATAAATTTTCTGATAACTCCTGATTTCAGATAAGATCCATTTGATGACCGTCATATTATCCCTTATTTCAAGTCTTCTTGGGAATCCAGCTTGAAATTCTGGCAACTCCCTGTCACTGTCAGTGATATGGTTCGCTATGCAGGAAGACACTCTCAAGAGGTAGGGTATCATATTCAGTATCAAAAGGATGTTTAAAGATCTCTCTTGAAGTACAGTGCAGACTCGATGGCACCTAACAACACTAAAAGAAGAAAGTATTTCTTAAAAACAAACCCACCATCATTGAGCCAATTTCAACTCACAGGGCACCTACATGGTGTTTCTAGGCTGCATGTAAATCTTTATAGAAAAGTACACCCTTCACACACACACACACACACACACACACACACACACACCTCAGGTGGTGAGCAGGCCAATACTCACTCTGCAGTGAAGTGCCACAGGATACCTGTGGTATATTTAGAACTGAAGATATAGGGAGCATCAATGTCCAAAATCCAGCAGAGTAAATTAAAGAAGGACCAGACCATGCCACTCCCTCCAGACTCTGGGTGTTGACTAACGTCCCCAGTCTGGATGGAGATTTCATGACTCTGGACTTCAGTCCTGCTTCCCAGACCCACAGAGGCTGCAACTGTACTTCTCAGTTAGGGGGACCTCCAGTCTATAGCAATTTGAGTTGTCACCCTAATTTGGCCCCAGAAGGCCCCATGTTCCTGCAGCCAAACACAGGAGCCGCGTCCTCTGCTGTGGGCTTTGACCCACCTGAACAACAACCTCCCCCTCCAGAAATAGGTTGGTGGAGGTCTGATTCTTTGAAACCGAGGACAACAGAGTTCCACCCTTTGAAATCTGTCAAACACAGTATCTTTCTTTCCTTCCCTCCTCTTTCCCATTACTTATCATAAAAATACATGATGAAAAGGGGATAGCGAGCTTTGAGTTGCATACATGTTAACTGTATCGTGTTAGGCATGAGTATAGTTTTATATTTTTCTCATTTTTTGGAGATTATGGTTTGAAAATATGTGTATCGGTGTCAAGTTGACAAGCGATGGGCTGTGATAGTGTTAGATGTCAGGTTGGCTAGGCTATGATTCTTAGTGATTTGGCAATGCCTGGACTAGATAATTGCCCTTCTATAAAGTAACATAACACAATCATCTCCAGGATGTGAACAGCCTATCGGTTGCAAAGAACATTTCCTTGTGGGTGTGAGTATATAAAAGGTTTTCCAGCAGAGCTTAATCTGTACTTCTACATTCCCCTTGCTGTCTGACCTTGAGTTCTGATGATACAAACCTGCAGAAGTTTTTGGTCTACTTTACAAATTTTGGATTCATCCACAGCCCCCCACTGACACTGTGGGCCAACAGAGGCTTCTAGCCTTCCACCTGACCTGCAGAGTGTGAGTGCATCAGCCCTTGAAACCATGTGAGCCAGGAAAAGTGTGAAGTCTGCCACAAACTCCTAGATCTGGAACTCCCCAGAGGCTATAATTATGTGAGCCCTCAATTCCTTGAAGTAAATCTTGGTGTGTTTATATTACACTGCATTGGAGGCTTTGTTCTTTCAGGCAGCACAGACTAAGACAATACTTATATCCCAGGCAGTTAAAAAAAAGAGCTGAAGACTAAAACATTTACCATGATATGCAGCATTATTAAATGGTATTTTATCCTGAGGAATAAACACATTGCCTGAAATGCAGCATGAACCCAAAAGTCACCTGAATGCATAAATGATTTGTTTTCCAGCAAGGTGTGAATTTGCCAAATCAAAAAAATATTCACTCATATTTCCCCATTGTATCTCTGAAAATCTCATAATGCTCTAAGGAACTCAGATATTTCCGCTATACAGTTATTTACCAGTTAAATAAAAGGAGATGAGATCTGGCTAGCCCAACCCACGTTCTTCTGGAACCTACCTATGTTGCTGTCAATGACTACTACGGTTCGCTGCATATAACTGTTCATAAACAATCTTCCTTTCAGTCAAGATTTATTCTTAGATCAGACATCATAATTTAGTGTACTTAAAAAATATTTTTCTACTCATTGGAGGTTTGGGGAAGTTTTGTATCACCTTTCAAAAAATGTTCAGAAAGAAAAAGGGGGGGGGGAAGCTGTCCAAAGCATATCCATGCTCGCACGTGATCCTATTCTCTTCTGAATCATCTCTATATTAGCAATTTCAGTTCTACTCTTTCCAGTTAGGATATCAGAGGCTGACAGCTAACTAGAGCAAAGCAGGACTTTGGCTTTCTCCATGAGCCATAAATGTGGCACTGAGTGCCCTGGGACACGGGGCTACAGCCCATTAGAGACCATTATGGATTCGGGCAAACTTGCCCTTAGCGGAATCAAAAAAAATCCCCAAAATGGTTCATATCGGTTGATACTCATTCACCTTTGGTTATTTCACTCAATTTCATCCTTTTTGGTTGAAACAGCCCTATTGATTTTATTTAATATTCCCTCGGAATTACAGCAGGATATCAGATGGAAATTTCCCTGCTTCCTGATATTTAGCTAAGGCTAAAACTGAAGGCTAAAGTATTTTACTATAACCACATTAAAACATATAGAAGCCTCCCTAAAGAGTTAGTAAGAGGTCTCATTTCAGAACAAGACCTACTGCCAACCATCAGGGCTCTCCCTAGGCAGTCAGTGAAAGCAGAGAGCATATGAATGAGAGTGAAGAGGGTGATTCTTTAAGGAAAGATTTTTCCATGAGAGAAAAAGAAAGGGGGATTTTTTTTCTACCTAGAATCAAATGATGAGGGTTCTTTAAAATAAGGGTGAATACATAAAGGGGAGCTAGACACTTCTTTTTCTAGCTGGAAATCTCTTCAACCAAGGTCCCTGAGCTACCTGAGACATGAAAAAGAGAGCAGAAGGATATGGTCAGGTTGAGAGAGGAGGCGACCATGGAAGAAAATATCTGTTCCATGTCATTGGACATGGCCAAGACACATGACTCTCCTCAGGGTCAGTAGATGCAGACAGGCTGCTGAAATCCAGTCGATGTACCACACTCCACTCAAGAGGGACAATCAAAAGCACAGGGAATCTCAGCTGTTGAGTGGACAGCTTTGGGGAGTCCACTGGCAAAGGAGAGGTAACGGCACACTCCCTGGATCAAGAGCTTTCTATGAGGAATGGAAGAACTTTGAAGATCCTAAGAAGAACCCACACGGAGACTACCAATGTTGTGTGGAAGCATTTACAAGGACCTTGAGCCAAACCCACAGGGACTAACCAAGGAGAGAATTCCAGCTTCACAGGGGGTGAAATAAAAAAAGTGTGTTTTCCTTCCCTGCATCTCTACTCACCAGAATAGCTTAGAAAGCATATGACCTGGTCAAGGCTTTGTAGCATGAATGGAGTAAAATGCCTTTCAATTTAATTTAATTTCAAGTCAAAATCTCAAATGACAATACTACTCTAACAACTATCTGGAAAAGACTGGGTTGCCAACTGAGCAGAGTTCAGTGCCATGGAACTGAGTTGCCTCATAGTACAATGAAAATAAAGTACACAATTGGTGTTAGACCCAAATTAGTTGAAACTCTTCGATGAATATATTTAGCTATGTCTTTCCCCGCATGCATCTTGTTTATGAATGACTACACTCCTATTAAAATTATGTGCCCTTCTTCTCTCCCTTTTTCTCCCTTGTCTGGTTTACTTGTGATTGTACATTCAGGTACTTATGACTTCGGCAACCCCTACACCAGTAAAATAAAGAATTACTAGAAAGAGTACTTGAAAGTGAAGGTGCTTAAAGGGATCCTATTCCAGCCATACAAAGCAGCAATTCATGCATGCCAGGCTCTTCCCTGTCAATTCTCAGTATTGAATGTCAGAGCTTTCAAGGAACAGCAATTACGACACATAGCAAAGAGGTGATCATAAAAACCAGTGGTTCTCAACGCGTGGGTCGCGACCTCTTTGGGAGTTGAACAACATTTTCACAGGGGCCGCTAGATTCATAAAAGTAGCAAAATTACAGTTATGAAGTAGCAAAGAGGGACTTAAAGGATCACAGCATGAGGAAGATTGAGAACCAGACGTAAACCCTCAAAGAAAGGACATGGGAACTCCTTGGTGGTATGAAACATGGAGAGAAGTCATCCACAAAGGAGTTAAAGATGTCCATGTCAATAGAAAGGAGGGGAAGGTATTTTATAAAGTCATCGTGCGCCATATGCCTTGGAATGTCTCTTAACTTATTCCCATTATGATGTACACAAAATTCCACTGGAAGGGGAAAGATGGGAAATTAATTCATTATGAAGGGAACATATTAAAAATGAATTAGAAAAATCAATCTATATACCGAAAAAGAAAGTCCAGACTGAAATACCTCCCTACTTCCCCATGAGTCTACCCTTAAGGCCTGACTCAAGAGTTGTGCCAGTGCATCCATGAGCGATGACCTCCTTTGCTGTGAGATCCACATAGGGTCCAGGTATGGTTACTGAGCCTTCTAGTCAAAGTCTCTATAGAAGAATATTGATCTGAAGAGATGAAATGCTAAAGACAGTGTCAAATTCGCTTAGAATCCAGATTTTGTCAAACCGAAGAGGCTGGATGGATCTCTCTCCTTCCTTGGGACCCTCCTGCCCCGTTGTCCTAAGTCCATCTTTATACCTTAAAGGAAAAATATCCCCTGAAATCTTTATACCAAATATTAGCTTACTTAATGAGCAAAAAAAGTATCTACCTTGAGCCCTAGAGTCTTTTAAAGAAATATTTAAATGCTACCAAATTGACAAGAGCAACTCATAAGCATGGGCAGAGAACAGAGGTGGGGGAAGGACAGTGAGTCTCTGTTCATTTATGTTAATAATTCGAAAAAGGGAAGAATTGTGACCAGTGACACTGGATGGGACTAGGAGAAATTACTGAGCTGGTGTTTGTTTTACGATGTATATTTTGAACCAATAATGAACTACCCTAAGGTATTTCAAAAACAATAATAATAATAATGGTGTCATAGAAGGTAGAGGAAATTCTGGAATCTGGTTAAAATTTGGCCTGTGTAATAAGGACTGTCACCAAAATAAATGGGTTCTGAAGGATGCGAGAGAGCAGACTGACCTAAAAGAAGTGTTCATTTGTGGAAAGAGTTGCATGAGCCCCCAGTAAAATTATTTTTTAAAGAAGTGTTTAATATTTTCTAAAATGGGAATAGAGTGATGTAAGAAGGAGATGCTGTGTCCACCCAAGAGAATGTGAACTCCTCTAAAGCTACTGCCAAGAAAAAAGATTTTGCAGATGCCACTGATAGGGATTTGCAAAAAAGAATACTTTCATAATCCTTTATCTTGCCACTTTAGTTTTATTGAATCCTCAGGCTAAATTTGGCCCATGAGAGTTAAGAAATTGAATGTAAGGTAAGTACTAGTGGTTGAAAATTAAGTGTTTGTATTTTCATTAGGTCTTTCAATCTTTCACACCAAAGTCATAAGTAACATAAGAATCTCAGGCTACTTGTTAGAGAGAAGAGGAACCTACTGAAGATGCACAGAATATCTTTACTGCTGTTCAACTTATAGGCTATTCACAGCCCAGTGGGGTACATTAATTTAGGATCCTTCTGCAAAGCTGAGGTTTCTGACTAAACTTATGGAGGCAAGTGAACGTTTTGTGTTTGTCTTACCTTTGCTACTGTTGAATGTGAGCTGATCCATCCGTATAGCCCATTTATATTACTCACACCCCCTAGTGACCACTGAAGTAATTCAGTGGTAGTCTCACAGAGTAATAGCTACTCGATTCTATGGTTATAAGATAATGATAGTGTTTTGGTCTAACAAAAATTTCCTCTCATGTTGTGTTAGGCTGGGTTCTCTACAGAAGTTAAACCAGGGACACTAGTATATATAAAGAGACATATTCAGAAAGGGCTCACACACTTGTAAAAGTCAGTCTAGCCAGTCAGGTTCAAGTTTGTGGGTCAGATGTCAGCTGAAGCCTTCTCCTGATGCCTGTAGCTGCAGGAGCTGAGAAAAGGGGGCTGAAAAGTGTAGTAGGGAGACGGCCAGCTGGTGGATGCCAAGCTGAGTGAATCTGAGATCAGCCCAATGAATCCTGGGTCTGCACTCTGCTGATGGCTCCCACCACCTTGGGAACTTAAACTATAAGTCAGCCACACCTTGAATGAAATCTCTGTTGGTTGTATCAGGACCAGCTGCCTGACTGCTTCACAGACGTTCCCATCATGGAGGTGACATGCTAAGTGAGATCAGATCATGGGAGAATCCTGGCCCAGCCAAGTTGACATGAAACCTAATTATCATACCCATACATGAAAGAGGCTTAACGGAGCTCAGAACATTTCAGCTAAGTAGTGAATATCAAACTATTTGTTATGAAGATGTAAAGTGGTAAGGAAAACCCTAAATTCTTCACTTTTCCATCCAGAATATTTCTGAGTCACTTGGTAAAGAGAGACAAAGAGTGAGAGGAAGGTGACCTCATTTCTATAGAAGGGAGAGAAAAGAAAAGAAAAAGCTTGAAACAAAGTATTGAAAGCTAAGAACTGTATGCTAGCTGGGAACCCAAGATATAGCACTTTTGGGGAAGTGAGCAGGAATTCAACTATGATGTCATATCTAATGTAACTAGAGACAGTGCAAGGGGTGAAGCAAAGAATGTGTACTTTCACCCCTAAGGACCTGGGGAATAAGTGCAAACAAGAGATCCAAGGGCTTGAAATTTTGCTTTGGGAACTACACTGCAGCTAAACAGAGAAGAAGACAGCCTCTCCCACGAGAAGCAGCTACATGGCAAGAGAGGAGGCACTGCAGAACTGTGGCAAAGCCAGTTGCCCTTCCTGCCTGTTGAATCCACGCCCTGGGAGCAGAGGTAGCTGCAGGGAAGGAACTGTCCTTCACTCCAACATTGGGAATCCAGGGGCTTCCAGCACAAAGACCCATCAGTTGAAGGACAATGTGACAGTGGATTCAGGGAGATGGACTGGCTAATGGAAGAGGGAATAAATTCTCCCAGAACGCTCCCTGTTCCAACCATTGGAAATGGAGTCGCCCTTCAGATAATCTGTATGCCTGTTTCTTTTTTCCATTTTCAATTTATAATAACAATAACGACCTAGACATAGGACATTTCCTGGACTTTAATGACTGTCTGAGGTTAATGGCCCTCAACTACACCTCAGGCCATCAACCCCTCCCAGCTGGTCATTAATCTCCAGGAAATATCCTGTTCCAGGGTCATTATTGTTTCAATATCAGCTATACCTTAAAAGCTTTATGGATCCTGCAAATACAGATCTCTTGCCAATCGAGGATATAAAACCTGTTTAGAATTCCAAAATTAGCTTGCATTTGACCTCTCTGAGATGTTTTGTTCAAAATGAAAATTGTCATTCATTCGTCATTATTGTTGTTTACTTCCCTTTTCACAAGCAAGTAGTCTATTAAATGCTACAGTAACTCAAACAAACAGTAATTCATATCAGAAGTAAAAGGTCAATGGTGAAGGTGAGCATTCTCTCTCCTGAGCCAGTAGTACAGTGCAGCCTTGACAAACAACATGTGATTTGTGAAAATGGTTATCTGAAGTGACTGATGTGCTTTACTGTCATTAGATTATATCCCAGATATAGAATTTGCAAAATATTTCTCAATTTCCTATATTTCTTCTCTTACATAATACATCAATATACATATGCACATAAATATTATATCAGGAACCATTCCACCAACAGCAGATAATTTGACATGAAGAGAGGTTGTGTCATGGGTGACATAACTTTTGAAAGGGGCAGCTATTAAGAATCTTGATTCAACAGCAAAAGAGAGGAGGTTTGCTGATCAAGTCTATGAGAAGTATGATAACCTGGCCAATGAACACATGTGGGATTAATTGAAAGGTTCCAAGAGCCTTGCGTTTCTGGTCTCTTGCTCTCTGATAGGTGGACCAGGGTACAGATGCCTTAGCTCATTCTCTGCTTCAGCTTGCAGGGCCCACTGCCTACAAGACATGCCTGAGAAGTCACATGGACTTACACTAATGCAGTCCTGGGTGCTGGAGAAGCCATGTGAAGACCCCTGCCAGTGCTGAGATGCTTACACATCCACTGATTTGAGTTTTGTCCTGCATTAGATGTCATTGCATGTGTTTTGTGAGTTTGAGGAGGACTTTGTAGATCTGTGTCTCTGTGATGTACATATGGACTAATGTTGGACTTATGGGTTTGAACTGGACTGGGTTGGGATGCTTTCTTAATGTACACTTGCCCTTTATATAAAATTCTCATAAAATATGAGTGTCTATGAAATCTAACTAGACTAGCATAAGAATGAAAGTGTTAATATAGACCAAAGAGAGGTGTTAGCATTCTTGAAACATAGAAAATATAGCAAATGTTAACAAGGACATGTCCCAGGAAGCAGTTAGACCATAAAAACTGAAGACATGGGGAAGGATATTTAGAGAAACATAGAAGCTATGAATGGGTCCCAGACACAGGTATGGTTATGGAATAATACATGGAAGCTCTGATAACAACAGAATCTAATTGCAAAATTGCTTAGAACTGCATTCCCTGGTAGCACTGTAGACTCTGGAACTGAGAACTAACTGGGAAACTGGTCCCACGAGCAAAGCCCAGACTCAGCTAGCTGACTGGGAGCACGGAGTCAAACGACAGAGAAAGGAAGGCTGTGTGAATCCTATCTAAATCAGAATCCCCTCATCTGAATCTTGGAGTGCATGACTATGAAACAGAAAACCCAGGTTTTCAACTTTTGTTTTGTGCTGTTTATATGAGAGCTTTACTCAGAGGTGTTATGTCACTGGTGGGGGGGGGGGTATCACCCTCTTGAAGTTGTGTTATATATTTTTCTGTTTTCCAGTATAGGAAAGGCAGGATTGATGAACCTATAGGGACATCAAGTAGAATAAGGGTGGGGGCGGGGGGTGTGAGGGGATGAAAGTGGTAAAAGGGAGACCATGTCAAGGAGTCCGGAAAGAAAAAGTATGTTTGGAAACTGATGGTGGTAGCGATTGTACAACACTGCTTGACAAAATTAACTATGGAATGATATGATAAATGTATTAACTCCCAATTAATAATATATTTTAATAATAATAACAATAATCCTATTTTGGTTGCACCGATTCTGCAGTCCCACCAGCACTGTCTGAGCACTCCAAACTCTCTACATCCTCCATAGCATTTATGATTTTCTGTTTGCTTATTTTTAATTACTCAGATGATTCTTAAATCTCCCATCTATTTTAAGAATGAATGCTGATATAAGATTATAAGGAAGCTTCCTTCAGAGGACTGTGATGAGTCTGCAGCCCCAAAGGGAACTGCTCATGCTGCCAAACTTCCTGAGATGTGAGTACCAAGAAGGGCTAATGGGAAGTTGCTTCTCCCACGGTCTCAAGACAAGAGTAGAAGGAAAACACCTCCCTGGCAACAACAAACCCATGTGACTCCCCAGAACTGGAGAGTATTTTACCCTCTATTGCAAAAGAGTCTTTGCAGATGTGATTAAAGACCGTCAGATGAGGGGAATATGCTGAGTTTTGCCTTAAAAGGGAAACAGAAAGAGCAGAAAGCTTTGGTGAGAGAGAAGGTGTTGTAAAGACAGAAGCAGAGGTCTGAGAGAGATCTCAAGATGCTAGACTGCTGACTTGAAGATGGAAGAAGGTGGACCACAAGCTAAGGAATGCAGCTGGTCTCCAGAAACTGGCAAGGAAGTACAGTATAAACTAGCTCCTGGAGCACATCTTCCAGCACCTGAGCTTTGGTCAACGAGAACCATTTTAAATTTCTGACCATAAAACCAATGATAGTAAATTTGTGTTGTGTTCAGGACTACATTGGGGTCATTTGTTAAGCAGTGGTTCTCAACCATCCTAAGGCAGTGACCCTTCGATAGTTTCTCATGTTGTGGTGATCCCCCCAATCATAAAACTATTTTCATTGCTACTTTATAATTTTGCTACTGTTATGAACAGGTCATTTGATCCCCAAAGGGGTCGGGACCACAGATTGAGAACTGCTGTGTTTGAGTGTAAAAAGGAAAACAATATTATAAGTGTGTGTAGGCAGTTCAATCCTGTCCTCGAGGGATGCTATGATGAGTTGAGGATGACCAGATGGCAGTGAGGTTGGCTTGTTTGTGTCAGTGTAGGATCTGTCTCAGGTCTTAATCATGAAAACAACACACAAACCTGAATTCATGGGAACTGGAAATATTCTAAGGTTTACTCCTGAGTCTGATTTTCAGAGGGAGCTCCTCATGATTTCATGCCACCAAACCCATTCTTAAAGGGCCAGTGCCCCTGCCTCCTTTAATGCTCCTTGTACAGCAAAAGTCAAAGAAATACTTCACTGAAATGGATGACACATTCGAGCCAACGTTCCAGAAGGTAGTGTGCTATTGAGAGACCCAATCCAGGACAGCAGTGATGCAAACCGGTGAGTTCAACCACACCACAATATGAATAACTAAAGCCTTTCTTAAATAATGGGACCAAGAGTAGGCTAGCACCTGGAAACCTCTGGATCCAGAACCAAGAAATGCCAGAATTTTTATCATTCAAAATAGTGCCTGGCTCAAGGGGAGGGATATTCTAGCCATTACATTCTTAGCAGGTTAACAGGGAAACAGGGTTGGGGGGGGGGGGAACTACACAGCTGCAGGTATCAATTCAAGGTCTTACAAGATAGTGTCAATTTCCAGCTAATTGAGTAGGCTGGGTGTGGAGACATCTCAAAAGAATCAAGGTCTTACTGGGAGAGCTGGGAGAGGGTACATGAGGGGGGTAAGGCACTAACTGCTAGCGGAGGTTAAAGGCAGTTTGAATGCAGATGGAATTCCTCATGTTAAGCTGGGTTACTACAGAAGAGAGGCAGCATAGCTTGCACATGTTACTGAGTTAAATGACGGTGAGAGAGTATTTCGTGTGTCTAAGCAGTGTCAGTTGGCTTTGGGCACTGACTCAGCACAGGTGCTCAAGTTCAAAGACTTGGATCTTCAGATGAGATGGTTGGTTCTGTGTCTTGTGTAAAATGAGACTATTTTCTACCCCAAGAAACCACCGGCACAAATAGTGGGCAGGACTGGGATAAAGTTCCTACCTGAGCATGAAAGCTGTGGACAGAGGCTTGTTTCCATACAGTTTTGTTTTTGAACAAATGTCCTGTATTTTGATTTCTCCCTGGGTCTCACAAATTAGAGAGTAGATCCTGGCCCCTGGTTTTGCGGCGACGAAGGGGAGGGAGGAAGCTGACAGAATTGGCAAAGGTCTTAGCGGATGAGAAAGAAACAAGGGAGTAGCTACACTGGCTGACCAATGGTCCGTTCAGGACTAGAAATGCCAGTCATGATACAACAGTGATTGGGAGGCAGCTTCTAAAGAATTCCACCCACAAGAAATGGAATCACCTTTAAGCATCAACTAAACTTAAAGAACAGGATGCCCCTGTAGGCAGTCTGCCTCGTGTTTTACTGGGTCACGCTGGTTTCCTGGTACTCATAAATTCATGAGTTTGTGGGGGGTTTCCCCCAATCCCTTTCCCCAAGTTGCTGTTATAAAAGAGGATTCTGCTGAGTGTAGACCCAGTTATACACATTAAAGCATATCTGGAGTCTGAAATGGCTAATGCAGCTCTAAAAGAGAGAATTCCTTCATAGCTGCAGAAAACCATGATATAAGATTCTCCTTATTGGGGTTTTTTAGGGGAAGGTATTAAAGATAAGATCATATTTCAAAGAAAAAGTCAATTTTGCATAAGTACAGGTTTCTACACCATATATAAAGTTTAAGGGTTTTGTGGGAGTGGAGGAAAATGTTATTAAAGTTGAGATCTTAAAAATTTTTTTAAAGTGTCAAAAAGCAGAATTCATGTCGTGCAATGAGCATACGGAAAGACTACTGTATAGGGTTGGGTTTTGTTTGTTTTGGTTTTTTTCTTTTCATTTAAATGACAAGCGACTTTGCTTAAAGATTGCGTACTGACTGAACTAAATCTGAATGATCCTACTCAATTACAACTAGTGCTTACTGGTTTCCAATTGTATTTAGCTTCTGGTTGCAATTGGAAAAATGAAAACCTAGATAGAATAGGTGAAAGTTCCCTGACTGTTCAGGGGAAAGAACAAAAAGGATAGAATACCATTGAACAATAGTATGTCAAGTAAAAATTCTAAAGACCACCTTTTCCTCTCCTGGTCACCTAAGCATCTGCAGAGATATCTAGGATGGTGGGGGGGGGAAAAGTAGAAATATCCCATGTGGAAAGAGATAAATCAATAAAAAACCCCTTCCTCAGTTATACCCTTTCCACCAATTGCAGTTCTCCAGTATCAGGAGCATAAATCTCAACAATATATCAAGTTTAAATACCTGATACTAGACCCTGGGTTTAGTAAGCTGGGACACTGCTTTATAACTGAAATACTGAGAAGAATCAGTCAAAAATAAAAGCATTTAAAAGAACAATGGTTGCCCACACAATCCATGGATTATATTTGTCCAAGACCATGGTTTCTTCTGTCAAAATAGGAGAGTTTGGCATTTAAAACTATTGCTTCAAGGTTGGTAGCCACTGTGCACCTAGAAAGTGCAACATTGCCTCCTTAAATCAATATAAGGGGTAGATGTTCAAAAGAAACCAAACCTCCAATATGCACTTTTCAGTAGAAGAAAAGAGATGATAAAAAAACTGAGCCTCCATTCCACATGGAAGCATGGAGGCATCTCTGAGAGGTCTAGACTTCGTGCATCAGATAGACAAGCACAGGAAGCTTCTTCCTCATATCCATCCTTCATTCCCCAAGAAGTCTTTCTCTCTCCAATACAATGACCAATGCACTAAATGTCTCTAATGCCTCCAGTGCTTTAGAGATGAAACTCGGATTCCTGAGCACCAGTCCCAGTACATGACACTCCACAGGGGCCCTCACTGGTCTAGTCATCCCTTCTCTATGATCCCCCATCTACCCTGGAAGCCCTGGTACCCATGTGTTGTCACTCCCATGTCACTTTTACAGTGTTTGCTGCATACCTGCCTTCGAGTGAAATTTTTCTACTGATATTTCTCCTTACATCAAACCTTTATTCTTACTTTAATTTATTCTAATTTAATGTAGGGAAACAATTTCCTGTTCCCCCTGGGAGAATTGCTTGGATGCAAAGAGTTAACCTTGAGTGTGTAACTGTTTGCATGTTTCAAGAACTTGGCACAGAAGCTGAGTGATAAGCAGATAGATTCCTAGATAAACAGAAGGAACTCCATCAGCGGCAAGACCCCCAGAATTAGCAGAGAAATCCTCAACAAGAAGGACAAAGTCTTAGGGCTTGCTCAACCTGACTTTAGAACATATTCTACAGCCACAATGGTCAAAACAGTGTGGTACTGATATAACGACAGATATTCAGACCAATGGAAAAGAGTTGAAAAACCAGAAATAAAAACATCAGCATGCAGACGACTGACATCTTAGTAAGGATCCCAAAGATATCAAATGGGAAGCAGATGCCCTCTTTAATAAGTGGTGCTTGGGGAGGGGGCAGGGAAGAGATATGTATCTGCAGAAAAATGAAGCAAGACCCTTACCTCACTCCTTGCACAAGAAGAAACTCAAGGTGGATCACAGACCTTGAAGTGAAACCCCAAACTATTAGGGACTTTAATGAGGGAATTTGGACCAACTTGAGAACCTTGGTGTAGGGAATATGTAGGCTATCAGAGATAGAGGACACAAATACAGAGGAGTTACAAATTGACAAATGGGTATACTGAAGATAAAACACCTGTGTACATTGAAAGAATTCACCAAGAGAGCAATAAGAGAGTCCATGGACTAGAAAAACACCTTTAGCAATGACAAATCACACAAAGGCCTTATTACTAAAATCTATATAGCTCTGCTAGCTTCCAAAAAGAACAAAACTAACTGCTCACTAAGGAGGTGGGCAAAGAACCTGAATAGAAGTTTCACAGGGGCAGAAATCCAAATGGCCAATAAACATGAGGAAAATGTTCCTGATCATTAGCCATAAGAGAAATGAAAATTAAAACAACTATGATATACCACCTAACACCCTCCAAGATAGCCCAATTTAACAAATCAACAAGTAACAAGTGTTAGAGAGGCTGTGGTGAGATAGGAACTCTCATCCATTGCTGGTGGACCTGTATGCATGTATAGCCATTGTGAAAATTGATTTGGTAATATCTAAAACAGATGGAAATTGAGCTACCATACAACCCAGCAACACCCCTGATGGGCATATTCCCAGATGAGGCAAGAAACAAACCACGGCCAGCCATCTGTGCTCCAGTTTTCATCGTGGCACAGTTCACATCACAATTGCAAGGAGTTAGAAACAACCCAAATTTCCATGAATGGAGGAATGGATTTAAAAACTGTGGTACATACATACAATGGAGAATTACACACCCCTAAAAAACAGTGATGAACACATGAAGCATATTGTGCTGCATGGGAAGAACTGGAAGAAATTATGCTAAGCAAAATAAGCCAAGCACAAAAGGACAAGTACAACATGAGTTCACTGAGGTAAGCTTAAAAAATGGGGCATAGGGGAGAAGCTAATACATACATACATGCCTGGGGTGCGATCCAGCTATTATGACAGGGGCCAAATCTAATCCAGGGCCATATACAGCAGCCAACTAAATAGGAGGGAGAAAGAAAGAAGAGAAAAGACATGGATAGGTAGGGAGCAGGGCACTAACCCACCCAAGGGAAAGGTATTGTTAATATCTCCACAGGAGAGGGAGAGAGAGAGGCCAGGCTGCAGCCTTGTGTGCCAAGACGTGATTACAACATACCAATATGTACCAGGGAAACAATAGAAAGGTCTGCGGGACCAGCCCCCAATCCCAACTTTGTGGACACCCCCTTCTCCCCCAGAAGAACGCATCTCAGAGGAAGGCACTGAAACTACAGCTTAGGGAAAGGGGCACGTGTGATTAGAGCACACAGGGGAAAGGAAAAGGGATGGAGCGTGAGAAGAACACATCCTGGCTCACCAAGCCCCGAGGACAATACTCCTCCTCAGAGCAGACAATGCAGAGAGACGACCATAGGGCCCACCCACCGCGAGAAACAGATGTCCCTCACTGAATCATAGGGCCACCAGGGACAACACTGGAGACACAGCATGGAAATTGTATCCAGTCTGATCCCCTCACACTGAGGCAAAACACCAAGGGCATCTCTAGGAATACCAAAAATAGACTTTGGAGACAAAGTATGGCATCCTATCTGACACACCTAAAGGCGAAGAAAATACACCTGGAACCATTTCTTTTTTTTTTTTTTTGTCATTGACCTTCTTTTTGTTGTTGTTACTGCTTTGTTGGTTTTGTCTCCCTTTGTTGTTGTTGTTGTTGTTGTTGTTGTTGTTATTTTGGATTTGTCTAATTTGGGGGCTTATTTGTGTTTCTGAATGTCCATCTAGATAAGATAGGTGGAGTAAAAGGGGGAACTGATGACAAGAATCTACATATACCTCCTCCCTGGGGTATGGACAGCAGGAAAGTGGGTGAAGGCAGACATTGGACAGTGTAGGATATGACAAAATAATAATAATGTATAAATTATTGAGAATACATGGGGGAGGGGGTAGCAGAGAAGGAGGAGAAACTTGAGGAGCTGGTACCAGGGCCTTAAGTGGAAAGAGAATGTTTTGAGAATGATGATGGCAAGCGTACAATTGCATTTTGCATAAGATGGATGAATGGATGTGTTGTGATGGGATTAATATGAGCCCCCAATAAAATGATTTCTTAAAAAAGATACGTGGGATAAACAATTCAGAGATAAAAACAACAGAACAGAACCAGGGGATAAGGAAGAAAAGAAAGGGGAGGGGCAACCGGCCCAGGGAAAAGGGAACAACAATCAATGAAGAAAAGGGCATTGGATGCCTAGCGTGGCTTAACCAAGGGCAATACAACAGCGAGGAATTACTACACCCAAATGAAGCCGAACATGATGGTGGGACAAGAAGAAAGAACCAGAAGGCAAGGGACATCTGTAGAGGTCTAAATACAGGCATGGGAATATGTCCATATATTTATATATAATGAGAGGGAAATAGATCTATGTAATTATATTTATGTTAAGAATTAAGGTAGCGGATGTACATTGGGCCTTCACTCAAGTACATCCTCAACACAAGGATACTGTTCTAGTAATCTGGCATTCGTTGATGCACACCTTCCAAACAAGATGGCTGGAGACAAAAGGGGTACATAAGCAAATGTGGTGAAGAAAGCTGATGGTCCCCGACTAGCAAAAGATACAGAGTTTGGGGTCTTAATGGCTTAAAGATAAACAAGTGGCCATCTATTTGAGAAGCAGCAAAGCCCAGATGGAAGAAGCCAACTTGTGTAATCATGAGGTGTCAATCGGATCACTTATCAGGCATCTAAGACCCCAGGGAAAAAATCATACCAAAATGAATGGTGTGTGTGAGAGTGTGTGTGTGTGTGTGTGTGTGTGTGTGTGTGTGTGTTGGGGGAGGGGGCAAAGGGGGAGATGAGGAGTGGAAACCCAAAACCCATCAGTAGATAATTGGACATCCCCTCATGGTGCAGTATATCACCAATGAAACACACAACTTACTTCTGGTTCTTTAATGGTTCCCCCCTTCCCCCCACCAACACCATCATGACCTCAATTCTACTTGACAGATCAGATTAGACCAGAGCATGCACATTGCTACAGATAAGAGGCAGCAACATAGGTAATCCAAGAAAGATAAACCCCTCTGGGCCAATAATGAGACTGGAAATACCAGGAGGGGGAGGGGAGGTGGGGGAGAGAGGCGGGATCACTCACAAGGATCAACCTATAACCCCCTCCTGGGGGATGAACAACAGAAAAGTGGGTGGAGGGTGAGAGAGGATGATATAACTCCTGAACTTATTAAGGATTCATGAGGGTGGGGGGATAAGGAGCAGATATGAAGGGCTCAAGTAGAAAGAAAACACCTTGAAAATATGATGGCAACATATGTATAAATCTGTTTGACACAATGAATGAATGAATGGATTGTAAAAAGACATGTAAGCACCCCCAATAAAAGTATTTCATTAAAATTTAGAAATAAAGAACTCCACTGTGACAAAATGTGCTAGTGTGTGCAAATATTTGTTCATTATGCATCATGAAGATATCGTGAGCCTGATGCCCTAGTATTGCCCATGCTATTGAGTTTTTATAAACTCTCACGTTTGATGTACAAATAAAAGCAGGTAAGTGGAGAAGTTCTTGAATCAGAACCTCTCCTTTTCCCTCATGACCCAATCTTGAGTCTTGAATAGTTCTTCCATGTGTCTTGGGTAGCTCCCACCTGCTGGAATGCTACAATCTAAAGCTCTTTAAACTAAGATTTGCTCTATTACCGTATAAACTCATGTACAAGCTGAGTTTTTCAGTGCATTTTAATGCATTTTTTGTGGTAAAATTAGGTCTCTAGACTGATATTCAGGTCATCTTATACTTTAGTATTAACGATAGATATATTTTCATAATATCTAGCTACTGAAAGTGACTTTTCATGAAAAAGTTTGTCCCTGCATCATATCTAAAATCATTTATTATACCTGGCAATAGCACTTTTGCTATTGCATATATCAGCATGTAACAAAAACTGATATGTATTAGTATTGATAGATACTATGCTGATTTTTTAATACAGTAAGTGTAGTTATAGATTTCAACTCAGGGAAACCCCAAAGTACCTCAGAGTAGGACTGTGCTACACAGGGCTTTCAGAAGTTGATCCCCCAGGCTTTTCCCCAAACACTTCACATTGGACTTCAACCACCAGTCTTTCCATGAGCAGCCAGGCACAAGCATTCGTGTCACTGAGAGATTCCATACTGAATATATTGGCTCTATCTGAACCTATGAGCTCTCCTTCAGGAGTGCCCATTCTTCGTATCTGGTAAAGAGATCCTCTTCTTAGAAGTCTCAACTTAATTCAATGTCACCACCATACAAACGCTTAACAACAAGGTTGGATGTTCTGATACTCTGTGTTGCCAAACACTTTCTGTAGCCTCCACTATAACATTTATCACATTATACTCCACTGACTTCCATAGACATCTATCTTTTATACAATTTAGTGTTCTAGTCAGAGATCTTTAGAATGCATCTTTTGATTGCCTCATAAGCAAATCAGTACATACTGATTGATCATACAAAGCTTATGACATAAAAAAAATTATATTGTTATCCAAAAGTGCAACCCAGTCAGGCCTGACCCATAGAACCCCTGTGTACATTAGAACATGTAGTCTCCGTTCTTTATCTATCCTATGAGAATCATTCTAATGTTGTAGAAAGGGTGTGAGTGGAAGAAAACTTGTTAAAATACGAAGATCTTCACTGTGAGGTAATATCCATGAGTTTCCTTTGAAAATTCCATCATGTTGTTCTCATAGCAAAGATGCAATACATTTTAAAATATTTGATTTTAAGGAAAATAAATTGTGCCAACTCAATACAAAGTAGTTTGTTGCATATTAAATTTGATTAGACCCAAATTTTGTACTAGATAAAGATAAACAAGTGGTTGTCTAGCGGAGAAGCAGCCAAGCCCACAAGGAAGAAACACACTCCCTGTGTAATCATGAGGTATCCATGGGATCTGGTATCAGGCATCTAAGACCCATAACAAAATCATACCAAAGTGAATGGTGTATGTATGTGTTACTAATCTTTAGTAAGTAAAAAAATAATACTTGGGTCAAATGACAGTATCAATTCATGAGTATGTTCTCTTTTTTCCCTTCCCCCTTCACATTTACTTTTGCTTCTACGAAAACTATGAGCCTGTGGACTGGGTAGAGGAGAGGAGACAGATTCTGAAAAGAACTTCAAAGCGAACCTGAAATTGGCACAGAGATGGTCACAAAGAAATGATAAGGACACAGAAAAGTGGCAGATTTGATTCATGATCTGAAGAGCTATTGCCAAAAATAAAGTTATTCTAGATAGGTTGCCAAACCTACTTGAGGGGGAAAAAAGGTTTGTTTTTTTGTTGTTGTTGCTTTGTTTTTTGGTGGGGGGAGCATCACTGTCCTCGGGGGAGTGGCAGGCCCAGCCTTGCTCCTGGAGAGCTGCTGCTGGATTTGAACCACCAAGCCAGTGGACCGCAGTCCCGCACTCAACCACTACGCCACTGGGGCTCAGCCAGGAAAAAAGTTTTTAATTGCTCAGTGTCCTATTGGCAATTAAAACGATAGACCCAGAATCTAGGACAAGTAGAAATCTCTGTTTCTGCAGTTCCCTCTGCTCTGGCTCATTCCATCTCCGCCAGGGGGAGGTATTGCTCACTTTGGGAAACAAGAGCCCACTGGGCCAAGAGCCTTAAGTCAGACTCCTTTTTAAAATATCCCAGAAGCACTTCCTAGAGTGAAGTGAGGAACCGCAAGAGGAGCAGAAGAAGAAATAGCTCTCCATCTAGCAGAAGCCAATGGCAGGGACCAAGTGCTCGGCACCTTCCACCCAGAGCACACGCACTAGACCAGTCCCCGGGGCTGCAAAGGGGTGGAGGTCCAGCAAATAGACTGACCGTCTGACTGTGAAGAGTGCAGGTGTTTTCACAACCACCTGCACACGAGCAGCGACAGGGAAGCAAAATGTGCAGAGGCTCTTGGGCACAGGGCAGGGCATTGAAAAGTTAACAAGGGGGAGCAACTGCGCTAAAGCTGCACTGGGTGTTAATCAAGTCAGCCCCGGAGTAGCAGGAAGGCTTATATCAAGGGCCTTAAGTTGCCCCCAAGGCCCCGTTTTCACCTTGATGTAGTAATTCCCAGCGATAACAATCTGTTGTCCTCAACCCACAGAAGGCCCTGAGCTCTGTGATCTGTCCTTCTACCAGCTTGCCTTTCATAGCCCCTCAAGGAGAAAAGCTCCCCAGGAAGGAGACAGAGCTTTATTTTTATCCCAGTTAAAGTCCCTAACCAATCCATTAATAGCTAAGATAACCTTGGTCCAGGGCATTTCCTGGAGAAGCTATAACCTGCTGGGGTTAATGAACTCTCCCTACCATTAATTCCTGGGAGAGGCCATTGGCCTGAATTGTTACTTAATTACTCTTCTGTGTACAGCTTCATAAAGCAATGAAATGCCTTCTTTCGGGAAGAAAGGAGATGGTAATGGGGGTCATCAGAGGCCATTAATTTTACAAATAGTTTGCTAGGAACTACAGTATGTTACGAAGTCACGCTGACCCACAAATCAGCTCAACCCAGGCCTTACTAGTAGCCGTCCCTAACTTCTGTGACTTACAACACACAAAGTTACCGCTCGGTCAGGATCTGCTCTAAGGCATTTACTCCCCCTGCCATCCAGTCAACGCTGATGCCCAGCAAACTCATAGCACAGGGGACACAACGGCCCTGTGGGCTTCTGAGACTGGTGATCTCTGGACAGGACGAGAAAGCTTCCCTCTCTCCTGCGGGGCTCCGAGTTGACACATGAGAGCACACAAAATATGCCAGAAATACTAGAAAATGTTATTTCTAGTCCACATCTGGTCTCACTGCCGCCTCTACTTCTCCGCAAACCGGAAAATGGAGCCAATTCAAGAGATCAAGGTGGCCCTTTCCCATTAAAAAACAAAACTCTTTTAGGTCATATCTTGGCTTTTAAGGGTGTTTTCATCCTCCGAAGAACTCTCAAGGCACCCAGTACAACACCAAGGCTCTGGGAAAAGTTGTTTATCTTTGAGGCATTGCAAGAGGCTCACAGAGACTTCCCCAACCCTCCACGCTCCTCTATTCACTGGGACCTGGGGTTCTTTCATGTCAGGATGACCTCACCAGAGGATTCTCTGACGACCACAGGCCCAGGCTCTTCAACATGGCCTGAGGTCTTTGCTTGTTCATCGGGCCTCTTAGCACATCTGCACCCCAACTTTGGTGTCTTCGGAGCCTGGGGATACTCTGTGATTTCCTTTGCACCACCCTATTTTACACTGCAATCCTGTCTCCCACTACACACATATAGCTGCATGCCTCCTCCTCCCCTGTCACTGGTTTCTTCATAACATTCTCCTCTTTTAGCATCTCTTCCTATCATCCAGTTCATGTGACTCATGGCATCCCCCTACAGAGTTTCAGAGTCTGTTACAGGACTTTTCCCCACAGAGCAGGTGGTAGTTTTGAACGGCGGGCTTTGGGAATTACAGCCCAACTCATGTATGCACCACCACCAGGCTTCCTTTATCATAGAAGATAAACCAAATCTGCTTAATCCTTTTTGTCTTTTTGTTACCTTCCCTGCCCTGGCCCTCCTCACTAGAATGTAAACTTCACGAGGACAACTGGTTTGAGCTGCTGTGTTCCTTCAGCTTCCCCAGTGCTTTGAAGACTGCCTGGCACAGGTTGGTGCTCTAATCCGAGTTCATTGAATTCGTGAGTAGGCAGTTGGCTAGGGGATGGGATAGACTGCTGGCCGCAGGACCTAATGTTCCCAGATTAGTCCTGCATGAGCAGGAAGGAAGCCCAGAGATAGAAAAGACATCTACATCCTGTCCAGAAACCAGGTCTCAGGAGTCTACTGTTGCCCAAGGGCAGACTTGATCATGAAGCCACATACCCATTTAGCTTGTGACTGCACAAATGGCGACACTCTGTTGCCACCCACTCCACCCCACCCCACCCACCAGACCGGCTGCCCCAGGCGTCTGATGTCAACAATAGAGTCATAATGCTTCAGAAGGTTCTGAGATTCTATTGGCTGTCTCCCGTGGGGAGACATTAGACTCTTCAGAAACTAATCAACTCGGGCAGGATCAGGATGTCCACACATTAGCAGAAAGGAGGTAGAGTGTGTTAAAGAAATGGAAAAAAAGAGGAAACTAAGAGGCAGAGAAAGCCAAGCAGTTGATTTTTGCTGGGGGGTTTTCTGAACCATATGTATAATCTGGAGGAATCCCTGGGTGTTTACAGAGATAACACCTCAACTGCTACCCATGAGTTTGGAGGTTCGAGGTCACTCAGAAAGATCTCTGAAGACAGGCCTAGGGATCTACTTCTAAAACATCAGTCACTGAAGACTCTCTGGAGCACAGTTCTAATCTGCGATGCAGGGGACACCATGGGTCAGAATCGCCTCCACAGTGGCTGGTTGGGTTGTTCATTATTTAATACTAATGATGCAAATATCTGGAGATTCTTGGAGGGACCAGACTAGAGATCAGAAGCACTACATTTCACTTCCAAACAAGGACCTTAAGGAGCTCATGGGACCCCAAGCAAAGCAAGGGCATCAAGCACCACGGAGAGCCTCTTTTGCTTCCCATTGTCTTGTATACGTTTCCAGAGGCCTCTTGGTGATGAGTAATCTCGGAATTATTCAGGTCTTTCTCGAGATCATGATCCAGCACTCGTGTGTAACCCGCTCAGACATAGAGAATGGGCAAAAAAAAAAAAGCAGACACCTGGGTTTTGACTTGGCCAAGAATTGAGGGTTCGAGGAAGAGATCGTCCTACCTGACTTGTTTCCTATCTTTTGAGACGCGTCACCAGTCATTTTATGTTGGGGGCACATTACTGTTTCTCCAATTCATTAGATATCTCTCTGCTGGTCTTTTAGGGACTCTACAATGGAAGATCACACAGACGAGCAACTAAATTCTGAGTAAGTAACTGTGAACCTGTACAGCCACAGCCAGGAGCTAAGGGCTCTTCGTACTTCCCTACATCTACCAGTACCCC
>PVJH01006233.1:0-103772 GCA_004026705.1 Nesogale talazaci
AACTTACACTGCCCGATGTCTCCCCTCGCCCTCTCCACCAATGTCTTTCCCCCTGGTAGGAGGTTATGTGTAGATCCCTGAAGTTGGCTCCCCCTCTCTACCCCACTTTTCCTCCAGCCACCCAGTAGCTCCACTCCTACTACTGGTGCCAAGAGGTTCATCTGTCCTGGGTTTCCCCTATTTCCATTTCCCATCTCCATAAGTGCACCTCCTCCAGCCCAGCTGGATTTGTAAGGTAGAACTGGGACCATGACAATTGTGGAGAGGAAGCCTTTAGCAACTAAAGGAAAGTTGTATGCTTCATCGCCACCTCACTGCGCCTCACTGGCCTGTCTCCTCCCCACGACTCCCCTGTGAGAGGGTGTCCAATTACTCACAGGTGGGCCTTGCGTCTCCACCCCACTCTCCCCCCCATTCATAGTGATGTAATTCTTGTTCTTTGATGATTGATAACTGCTCCCTTTAGTCCCTCATGATCATACATGCTAGTGTGTTTTTTCTATGTGGGCTTTGCTGCTTCTGGGCTAGATGGCCATGCATTCACCCGCAAGCCTTTGTGATCCCAGGTACTTTATCATTTGACAGCTAGGTGCCATCGGATTTCTCTTTTCTGTCTGTGTCTGCTCCCTTCTGTCTTGAACGATCTTGTCGGGAGTGTGGGCACACAATAATATGATTTTTGTTCTTTGATATCTGGTATCTGGTTCTTTCCACATCTCGTGGTCTCACAGGTTGATATGTGTCTTCTAAGGTGAGTTTCCTGGGCCATATAACGGGTGGTCCGCCTTCAGTTGCAGAGAGGGTGTGGGAGGCCTGGTGGGTCTGAAGTAAAGGTAATGTAATAGAGAGGAAGTACTGAAACTCAAATGAAGGCTAAGCATGACAGCAGGACAGGAGGAAGGCAGAAGGAAATAGAGGAAGATACTTGAAGGCAAAGGGCACTTGCAGAGGTCTAAACACAGACACGAACATGTGTAAATATAAGGATATATTATAAGGGTGAATAAATCCAGATACATATATTTATATGTTTAATACTAAGATTCCCATGATTTCATAGCAATTAAAAATATACACATTTAGAAAAGCCCTTTATTGTCTTATTTAAGTAGAGTTTTATAACAACTATGAAATAAATGGAAATCCTGACAAGACTCAACTAAACATGGATTAATTCCTCAAGATTTTTTTGTAAAATGGTAAGCTTATTCGGATTTAGGTAATTAAAAGCTTTTCACAGTTGTAGCTTCATCATCTTCTGTTTATAATCCTTTATCTCTTATAAGCATTACATGGTGGGTTTAAAAAAGTGTTCCCAAGAATGCCAACCTCTACATATATGTTCACTGATAGAGCAGAATGATGTATTTTAGAAAAAGTTGGCATAGTTATCATTTATCAGCATTGTAAACTTTAAATGCACATTAGTTTTTAGGCAAAAAATAATTTATGAATCATGAAATTATCAATCAGAATTGATAGGGTGGCAACTGGCTTGACTTTACTTTTGAAATACAAAAGAAAACATAGTGCATATCTGTCTATTATTGATTAGTTGTGAAAGAATGAATGTGTTAAATGGTATTTCAAAAATGGTAGGGTTCAGATTCTACAGTTTGATGCAGAAATACAATATCTAACTCAGAAAACAGAAAGACAGGAAGATCAAAACCACAGAGATCTGAGAGAGACTGATGAGACAATAGATTCTTTCATCTAATATTTTAGCACACAGGCACCCAAAGTGAGTGTCAGACCTAGGAAAAATCACAAAGTTACAAATGACCTACCAAATTGGAGCTCAAAATCAGCATAGTTTTTAGAAATTATTTTTGTTATTCTTGAGAACATACACAGACTAGACATCAATTCAGCAGCTTCTACACACAATTCAGTGACATTGGCTACCTTATTTGAATGGTGCAAGCATCCTCACCGTTTTCTCCAAGTTGTTTAACACAAACTCCAGGACTTTTCCTAAGTGTCTTATAATCGTTAAAGTTGCTATTCTTTATTCGATTCCATATTGTTACTGGGTATACTCCAGAAAACCATCTCAGTTTCTCATTGGTAAGATCAGCAAATAGATACATGGAGTGATAAGGCATTAGTTCTGCTATGAGTTTCCTACAGATATTTCCTTCAATATTTCCTGATTTGTTCTCATGGGATTCATTCTACCAAAATATGCATTCTTTGGTGGAATTTGGGGGGGGGGGATGAAAAGGTGCAGTCATTAAGCTTAAAATTTTAATTACTTTCTACAATATAAATTCACAGTATCCCACCATAGACTAGAAAATCTCATTTTGATTGCCGTGCTCATCCTAGCTAGAAATTATGTGTCTGCGCACATGTTCCTGTTAAAATATAATTTATGGAAGAGTAAATAAGCTGCTATCTTCCACAGCATATTGTGTCTTGATCAACATAGCATTTTAAGTTTATCTTTTGTTGAAGGCAAAAAAGACTTTTACTCCTTCAGGCAATGTATTCAACAAGCTTTACATCTGTGAGAGAAATATCTTTTTATTATAATGCAAAAAATTAAGAGTCAAAAATAACCTTTTGATTGTAAAGCAGGGGCAATAAGAAAAGGAAGATGTAAGGAGACCACAGCCACAGGTGTGATTTCAGCAAGTTTAATTTTAGAAGAAGACATAAAGGAAAAAATTGAAAATATAGAAATTCATTTTTTTTAAGTATCGTCAGTCCCGAGACATGCAGAAAGTGAACATAAATCTCAATTTGAAGTTTGTGATGCTCTGAACTCTATAGGCTGCTCTACGCTAATTTCCAGAGTCACTGCCTAGACTATCTTTTTCAATTTGAAAATGGCATTCCTGTTTTGGATGTTTTAATTATTAGAAGATTTATTTCACAGGTATATGTAGAGACCTAGAATAGTGCTTAACATTGGGTAGATATCCAATAATTAATATGTCTTCAATGAGTAGTTTATCATGGGAAGCACAAAAAAGAATATAAAGAGCAATAAATATATGCAAGTAAAAAATATTCCCAAATCTTGGAGACTTCTTGCAATACTGATGGTGCCAGACAATAAATTTTCAAAACCAAAACCCAAGCCAAAATACCCCTCCAAAATCAAGAAATATCAAATCCAGACTTTGAGCAGAAGATACTCTTTCAATAAATCAAGTGTAGGAAAGAAAAGGTGAAAAAAAAAGAGTTATGATGCTTATGAGAAGGAAACAACTACATTAGAGAGAATACTTGGATCATCAGATCTGCAAGAGTCATAGGGAAAATGTTTTCCTTTATTTACAATGATGTAAACAAAGATAAATGAAATTGGTATGAAGTTGGGTGAGTGGATAATACTTAAATAAATGAGAAGGATTTACACTAAGGTCAACCTGTTCCCTAGGATAAAATAAAGATCAAGCCCAATGTTGGATTTTATGACACTCATAGAGACTTGGTGGCTTAGTGGTTACACGTTGGTCTCCTAATCAACAGATCAACAGTTTGAAATCACTAACCTCCGAGGAGAAAAAAAATGGGGCTTTCCACTGCCAGGTCAATGAGAGTAAGAAGTGAGTTCAGTTTGTTTACTTATTTACTTATCATTCATTAATTCACTATTCCATTTGTTTATTATCTATTTACTTACCCATTTATTTGGAATAGAGATCAATAGGTCAAAGTAAAAATGCCTAACAGGGTTTCCCAGACAATAATCTCTTTAAAATCAGACTGTCACATCTTTCCCCCATGGAGAGGAGGGTGGGTCAGAACCTACCACCTTTCTGGTAGGAGCTGAGTGCTTCGCCAGAAGCATACATTAAAGAAAGGTATGGTATGGTAGCTCAAACTGTGGGTGGACAGAAATACAGACAAATTTGGGAAGAAACAGTAAATTGACTCTTTTATGACCTATGATACTTGTAACTACCATGTACATTTTCCTCATCTGAGGTTCCTTAGGAAGGTTTGCTCCTCATGTATTTGCGACAAGGACAAATAAGGTCTAAGTCCATCACTATAAGGAGAAATGCTAATTGGTCTAATCTTAAGGCTCAGTCCCCAAAGGTATGGAACATCTACCTACTGGCCACAAACCTTGCATCACTCCACTTACCTGCACGTTGTGAGAACCGCCTCCAGGGAGGGACCTCACATTGGCTGGGGTCACTCCTTCAAGAAGGGAGAGAAGGGAGAGGCCATCCTCCCCTGGATGCTGCATAACTTGGAGACAGGACTGCTTGATACACAATCCTGCAACAGCAGGGGGGAGCAAGGACTTCGTTTCTGATTGGCGGGGGCAGAGAAGGGGTTCAGTCACTCATTTTTGAGGCAAAATATGCACATGTAGGGCATCTGTGCTCGGCATTTTCATAGCTCAGCGAGGTAGCCTTCCTGAGTTTTAGCCACGTCACACGGCAAGGGTGGATATTTCCAGGAAGACTCCTCACCCCCACCCCGCCCCCAGGACACCGAATGGAAGGATTTCTTTACTGCTGTTTTTCAGTATTAAGAGTTCAGGTAAAACTTAATATTAACATTTTAAACATCTGTTTCTAGAATTCCTGTATTCCCTACTGAGAAGCTAATTTAAACTCCAATTGCACTTCATCAGATGCTCATTTCATTTCTCTTCTTGCTGGAGGACATTTTAAGAAAAACTCCCCCACTGAATATTGTCTCATCACAAGCTTTTCTTTTTAGAAAATAAATCTGTACTCGATTCAGGCTTTGAAATATAATAGTATTCTAATCGCAAACATTTATGTGATAGATGGGCAGATGCCTGTTATGTTATTTTGAGAAGTTTTCTTTAGACGTAAAATAATTTAAAGCACAAAATTCTAAAATAGTCCATATTTTACTTATATTTTCCTCTTTTATTGAAAAAAGCACTTTAGCTATAATTAAGCTGTAAGCTAAAATGATAAAGTATACCAACAAATATGATCACAAATGCAATGAGCAAAATTAGCAGAATTATTTAAGATTTATGGAAAAAGAATAGAATTTCCAATAATTTGCAAGATTCTGTCATAATTGTCACATAAATTTTAGTGGAATATATTTATTGAACATTTATGAAGCACTTACAGTGTTCCAATCACTATTTGAAGTGGTTTTCAAATATTAGCCATCTTATTATATCAAGTACCTCTAAGACAGATATTAATATGCCCATTTCACAGAAGAGAAAACGAGGTTCACAGAGAGCAACTAACCAGGCAATGACAGAACCAGGTGCCATTCATTTCTGATTAAACTTAATGTCAGGCGGCAAGGAAATTGAGGTAGTTCTAGATTTGTGTCAGAATCCTCTCAATAGCATTCATCCAATATGTATTGAAATTCTTTTAAGCTTAGTGTTGTATTTTTTATTATCCCAGATGTATTATTAATTTTCTAAAGTATTAGGTTTATTTTTTGTGGTTAAACAACAGAAAACAACTATCCTGCTATTTTCAAAGAATGCTACCTAGATTTTTGGTGGACTTTTTATATTTCTTTTTTGGGGAGGGGCATCACTGCCCTCTGGTGGTTGTGGGAGCTACTCAGTCTTGCTCCCAGAGAGCTGCTGCTACATTTGAACCTCCAAGCCAATGAGCCACAGTGCTGCACTCAACCACTTACGGGGCTCAGACCTCTGTTTATATATATATATATGTATATATATATTTTTTTTTTCTTAAAAATCATTTTATTGGGGACTCATACAGCTCTAATCATAACGTATACATACATACGTACATACATTGTGTCAGTAGTTACACCTTTTCTGGAGTGGGGTGGGGTTCTTTTTTTTTTGATTTGGGAGAAGTAAACCAGTTTTATAGGGCAAGCAAGCTTAGGCAATTAGCATATGGTGATCTTCAAAATTAACAAGTGAATGGCAGCACAGCTGCAAGTCAGGCTTCAAAGGCCAGGGCTCTTTTCAGTTACAAAGGCCACAAACTACAAACTGCAATAGAGTTCAGGCATATCCGGCCTGTAGCCAGGTCAAGCATGTCTGGGCTGGATGGCTCCTGACAGGTCCCCTTTTTTTATTTTTTCAAGTAATATCCTCTTGGGAACTCCGCCTGTCTTAGGTTGTCAGGACACACACTCAGTCCTTACCCGTCATCAGTCAATGGCCTTCTCATGTCACCATGGCCTGTCTTCGGTTGGTAAAGAGTGCTCCTGATCTTACCTGTCATTGGCTGTCAAGTTCAGCTCACGGAGGCAGAGGGTCCTATCACATACTAGTCATGTGTGCCACTCTGTTCGAGATCGCTCATCTCCAAGCGACAATAATGAACTTGCAGGGGCCTTGCTTGAATGGGCTCAATCTGTTACTTAATAAATGCCGTGAGGTTGTATTAGTTGAATAATACTGGACGTAATGAAAGCAAAAGCAATAAACTAACGAGGGGGCCCCAAAGTGGCAAGAGGTAAGGCAACAGCCCACTGAGCCTGGTCCACAGTGGATTGGTGGTCAACTCCTTTCTTCTCTTCTCCGAGTCTTCTTACAGCCGCTTGATTTTGTCTCTTACGATTCCAGATTTGTTGGCATAGAAACAGCATCTTTCCTGTAAAGCCAAACAAATACCTCCCTGCTCTGCAGCAAGTAAGTCTAAACCTCTTCTAATTTGTAATACTACTTCTGCTAAAGAATCTACCTGATCTTGCAAGTCTTATGTAGTGCCTGATGAGGCCTGCATATCCGAGATTAGCTGCCTAGATAACTTGGTGTGTTGCAGTTCCAAAGGCCACTGCAGTACTGGTCCCTAATCTTACAAATAGGGCACCTAGTTGCACTGCCCTTTAGCTCTTCCTGCCATGTAATCAATAGCTGGGGTAGGGACCGGCTCGTTTCCAGGAATAGTATCTATGTCTGGAAGGAGAAAGGCTAGCACACATAACTCTGTCCAAATGCTGGATAACTGGGTAAAAGCCCTATTGTTGCCACAAACAAAAACTGAACTATTAAGGGCACATAAGGAGCCCGTATCATTAATAGAACTAGAACAAGAAACAAATCCCGCATATTCCACATAATCTCACAAGTATTGTTCAGGACTCTTCCTCTTCCTCCCTTCTTGTCTTTATCCCTGTGGGTGTGGGATGCTGGCCTCTCCCCCAGTCTGTTCTCTGCCATGCCCACTTCTAGAAAAGGAGCCCATCTGACTCTGGTTGCTTCCAGCTCTGTAGCTCTCTCTTTTCTTGCATCCTTCCATGCATCCACACTGTCCTACAGGTTGGGTGTTTTGTGGTAGGAACTGCTTGCCCAATCCAGTTTCTGTGGAGACAAGACCAGTACTCTACCCCCCCCCACCCCCCGCCCCCTGACCCGGGGTAGATTAGTGCCCTGTTCCCTCTGCTCTCCTTTCCTTTTTGAACTCCCTTTTATCTCCCTATCCCCTCCACCCCCTTACCTTTCTTAAACCCCCTTATCTTTCTTAAACATCATTCTTCAATTGCCTATCTAAGAGTAGGTTTAAAGTGGGTGAAACTTTCCAGGAGAGTTTTATTAGCTTAGTGGCATGATATGGAACAGTAGCAAGATGGGATATTGAGAGTATTTGAAATGTTGGGTCCTGGTTATGGAAAATAGAAACTTTAGTGAACTTGTTGGCTCATTAAGGTAAATTATAATTGAAGGAGACAGAAAGTACAATTAAAATTAGGAAGCTGAGATATATTGATACAGAAGTGTTCAGTGTTTATTAGAACAGTTAAGGTAACCATTGAAGAATTTAAACCCATGGAATCTAGTTATTAAAAGGAGTCCTAGTGGTGGAGTAATGGTTCATTTTTTTTTACTTAATGGGATAAAAATGGATAGATAAACCAAAATGACAAATATAACCTAAAAGATAGTGAAACATTTTCAAATTTATTAGCATAATTATCTAATTCAATAATACAGCCAGGAATATTTCCTATTATGTGGATTTATCAGAATGTAATCTCACTAATAAAGCCCATGAATATTAATAAAGTAAAGTTGTACAACATAGTCACAGAAATAGAAAGTTCTATAACAACTTATTTGGAATGTAGTTCTAAATAGGAATCCATTCTGAAAACCTGCTTTTAATATGATCAAATAAGAGATAGTTCCCTTTTATGTCAGCTTTCTCCACATACTTTATAAAGCCACAATAATGTGTTGTTTTATCATTTTTTCCATATTTAAACATTTAAAATCATTTCATTGGGGCCTCATATACCTCTTATCACAACACAGCCATCCATCCATTGTGCCAAGATGTCCATTTGTACATTTGTTGCCATTATTCAGTCTTCTTGTTCTTAACTTTTTGTCTTCCCTCTTATGTTTTCTATGTTCTTTACACAGATATAATTTTTATGCACTGATTATCTTTGGCAAATTGAGTAAATAATACATATCGACAGTTTAACAAATGCAGCAAAAGTGTATTTTCTTTTTAAAAAGAATTCTGGTGAATACATTGTAATACCTCTGATTTTTCTTGTTTGTGGATTCTAAAGTTCCCTAGTTTTATGTAAATCAATCAGCTAAGATATTCATTACTTATTTTCTTCTCAAATTAGAGCCCACATAGTATAGCTATATATCTATGTGATTTTTGTGTGGTTTAAATGCTCAAAATGTAAGCGAGTATTGAGGGATTGATATATTTTAAAACTTAGTACTGCAATTATTCCACTGTTTTCCATTTAATAAATCTTTCCATTTAATAAATCTTTTTTTACTCCAAAGGAACTATCTAGAGATTTTGTGTTGTTGTAATTGACCTGTAGAGGTCACTATTAACAGACAAATGAAAAGTCTTTGGAGTTACAGATTATTAAGGCTAAATCTTGATATCAGTCCTGCTCTAAAAAGATCCTGGCACTGCCTATGATTAAGGGGTATATGTAAATGGCACACACACACACTGAAAACTGTGATATGTTCAGTCAATTCAATGTTAAAAGTAGGAATTACTATTTGACATGTACTAGTCAAATTTTATGATATCTGAATTTCCCATCTCTACCATTCCTTAAACAAGCACATAGGTTTAGGGCCCCATCTCAATTGAGTTTTAACAATTTTCTATTCAGTGATCTTTCTCTAATTCAATGTAAGAATTTGTGGTACATAAACAGATAAAAAATCAATTTTGCTTGGATTCTCTAATAATGTGTGGCATGTTAGAAATTGTGAAGATCATCCCCCTGAAGCACAAACAGGAGCAGTGAAACTAAGGACACTATTCACATAGCAAGTGATATAAAGCAATCATCTTTACTGATCTTCCAGTTGGATAGCAACCGGGTGGAAGAAGCTCCTGGGGAAAGGGAGCCAATTTGGCCAATAGAGAAACCACTCTTACAGTGAGTGCCAGTAAAATTCCCTTAAAATGAAGGGCATCCGTCATTTTGCGTAAATTCTCTCCTGCTTCCATAAACACAGCCGTAATCAATTAAAGACCCACTTGTGAAGGAGCCATTGTTTGCCGTGCCTTGCAGACCTTGCTGACTGGTCTTGGAGCCTGCCAGTGCGGAAACCCTGGGAGGTGATGAGGAAGGAAGTTGAAAGCACTTCACTTTTCAATATGGATTTTATTAGTGAGACTTTGTTTTATCTTCTCATTCATTTTAAAAATTAGAGTCTGATATATCTGTTGACATCTTTGGTTCTAGAAAAGAGAGTGTTTTAGACTGTGACAAATGCTTGAAAATGGCCTGTTGACACAATTCTCTGTGAGTTTAAGTTGACAGTAATTAATCTATTAGTTCAAAAAGAATCAAGGTTAAGAATGGTTGCTAACAAGGCAAATAAAATTACTGTGTCATAAGTCTCTTTGTAGAAAACGAGAATGTTTTCTCCAACACTAATAAAGAATTTATTAATTTTTATATAAATGCCATTTTATTTTTAACTTCAAGTTTGTTCCTACTCCCCTAAAGGAAATAGGCAGAATTATTGGATCAGGACTGGTCAGTGTTCAATTCAGTCTATTGGATACAGAAGAATGGTGGAGCTTCATTAAAAGAAACAATTAGAAAACTTTTTTTTTTCAGACAGAATCTACAATAAATGATATAAAAGTGAATGAGACTCACCTGTATCAATATAAAAATGGACTGAGTAAGCCATTTCTCCCTCTCAGATACACAATGGAAAAGTTATTTAGTAAATAAAAATACATCTTGACTTAACGGGCAATCTAGGAGTTGAAACAAGGAAAATGGGATGTGTGCCAGTAACTCACCTTGCCAGAGTTGGAATCTGATCTCTTTGGATCACCGTCGATTCATTGCTTTCTAGGCAGAAATGGGTCACATTTCTTCCTTCACTGACCAGCATAATCTGGAGGAGGCATGTAGGAAGTCACATTCCACTAAAGATAGCCGGATATTTAAGTCAGTTATAAAACTTTTTGGAAGAGAAGTTATGGAAAAAAAAATTAACATCAAAAGATGAGAATAACTTCCCCGGGACTGAAATTGAATGAAACCCTCCCCCCCTCCCCCCTGCCACACACACACACACCCATGCCTTGTCAAAGTTGTGCAGACAGCTAGGCCTTTCCCTTGAGTGCCATGTCTGGGAAGGTTACAAGGAGAAGCGTCAGTGCCCAGACCAGTCACTCCGCACATGACTCAGGACACCTTCACTAAATCCATTCATTACCCTGGCCCTAGTGGGAGTTAGACGCTAAGCCTGCCAATTAGATGTTGGTAATGTGGACTCTGCTTTAGGGAATTGGGTAAGACTGCCAGAATTCATTCCTGAACTTTAGCAGTTACAAAAGAGTATTTTTCTGTCGTCTGTAACTGATTCAAAACCAGGTCCCAAAAGGACAAGCTTCCTTTTGTGCACCGTCTATCCTAAGGTCTAGTGACTAATACTGTTACAACATCAGGTTTTTCACAAGATCACAGGAAACATCTGAAGAACTAAGGAAAAAAACGCCATCTTTTGACTTAATTAGCCTCTGTTTCACTCAATTTTATAATCATGTAGGGCAGTCTCTTTGGAAAATATTTGGGTGATAGTTTACCACAAATGAGTCATGCTTGCTAAATGAGAGATTGAATCAGTGATATATGCCGAAGAATGGGGAAAAATGTAGCCTTCCCCCAATGTGTGTGCGTGTGTGTATGTGTGTGCATGTGTGTGCGTGTGTGTGCGTGTGTGTGTGTGTGTTGAGTATAGCTATGAATGTCAGCTCATATTCAACAATGTCTTCCCCTGGCCTTGAAAAAAGCATATTTGCTAAATTTCATCCGAGTTACACCTGGCATCAATACTTCCTGCTCTCCGAATAAAAACCTCAAGAGTGAATGCTTTGCTCTCATACTCATAGACATTATTTTTGTGGGATTTAAAATGAAAATAATACTTTAGCCAATTTGAATGCTTACGGGATGTTTGAAACTTTTTGAGGGACAGAGATTAATTTCCTTAATAAGGATTCCATAAGCATAAACATATTTTAATAGAATGAAAAAAATCTTGTAAAGTCTCCATGTAACTCTGTTGGACTTGTTTGGGAATTATAGAGAGTAGAACTTTGGGTAGATAAATCTCCTAGTAGTCCCTCTGTCCTCTAACAGGAGAGAATGAACCCTGACTTTCTGTATCAGCCTTTGTTTCACTTTTTCTTTCTTGAGGTTTTTTTAAGAAAATTATTTAAATTTAAAAGCAGAGTGTTCTTTTGGCTTCTAGACATAATTTTACCTTAGAAATAATTTTTAATTCGCTTTAGACAAGGGTCTTCTGTTCACGTTTTGAATGCAAGTATTGTATCTTTGTTTTGTATTCTTGTACAAATATATTTTATTGGGAACCTATTTCAAAAATGCCTGTTAAACATATGAGCTTATTCACATGAATGCACTCAAGTGCCGTAAACGTAGAGGCAGATGCCAGAACAGAGGAACTTATGTCTTCTAATCATGGCTGCAGCTCACTGTTTGCGGAGAGAAGTTTCCTTCAGTAGTTCACTGCTGGGGCATAAGCTATACTACATGCAATCTTCCTTCTTTTTTGCTGTCACACTCACACTGGCCCACACTAGCTCACATGTGAGCCTATATACATATATCCCTATGATTTAAGGGAAAATAAAACTCAACCAAAAAGCCCACACTAGTCATAAACTTCAGGAGTTAAACGTGAACGAAAAAGGCCTGGGTAGTGACTGTTCTGAACTTGAATGAATTGCCCGTTTTCACCAAGTAACTGGCTGGCCTTCTCAGGCGCGCTCCAAATTCCTGTTGAAATGAAGACTTTCTTTCCTGGACTAGGCCTGGCATTCCTGGGAAACAATGGCCCTTTTCAAATAGACTCTGAAATTTCACAGGTGAAGAGAGAGGGGCAGTCATTTGATCCCACCCACAAGGAGCCTGTTAGTATTTTAACAGTGAAGACAGAAACTATCATGGAAATGCAGGCAAAGCTGCCCACCGGTTAAGAGCAGCAATCTCGACTCACAGTTCTGCAGCTCTCTATGAAATATGAATCATTTTCCGTGTTCTGTGTGACGCATGTTGCAGCTCTTTTCCCCACATTTTCACTAGAGCAGTTGACACAACCATTAACCCAGATTGTCTCAAGAGCAGAATACAGAACTCCCCAAAGGGAATGTTACTGTCCGGGGGAGTGTGTGGTGGTGCCATCAGGGGTCTTCAAAATGTTTGCATAAAATAGTCGTTAAATAAATAAAAAAAAAACTAAGCATCTATTTAATTTTTTTTCAACCAAAGAAACTCATCTAATTTGTAATCAGTCGGAACAGAATCTAATTTGAGGTGTAAGAGATAAGATATTGGTCTGAAATGATCTCCTATCATAGTGACTCAAATTTTGCTAAAACTGAAGCAAGAACAACTCTCACATTTGTGATGATGGAAGAATGGTGAAATCACTGATGCTTTACTACAGAGAAAATGTAGACGGAACATGCCCCAGAGAATCAGCAGTTACAAATAGATAATGCTTTTAGAAGGGAGAGTTTTCTGTTTGTTTGTTGCAATTTTATCTGTTAGGCTTATTTTTTTATTTAAAAAAATCATTTTACTGGGGGCTTGCACAGCACTAATTACAATCTATACATATATGTATTGTGCCAAGCACCTTCACATGCTTGCTGCCCTCACCATTCTCAAATCATTTGTTTTCCCCTGAGCCCTTGACATCAGCTTTTCATCTTTTCCCCTCTCACCCCCTCCCCCACCCTTGATATTTTATAAATTATTATTATTTTGGTTCAGTGAAAGACAATTTACATCAACCTTTGAAGAAACAATTAGTATTCTTTTTTCCCTTAATGAAAATGATTGAATTTGAATAGCAGAAACAAACATAATATAGGTTTCAATTTATTCATCGTACACAACTCTGATTGGAAAACAGTTGGGCTCCAAGAATATTATGCCCCAGTCCACTGCAAACCAGTGCAGAGTTTTCAATGGAAATTCTAAACAAGTAGAACCAATACCCTCAAGTAATTAACTTAGCAGGACCTGAAATGGCCTTTATTAGTATTACCATGAAGACAAAACATAACCAAATCAATGGTTGCCAAGAGATGAAGCTATTCAGTCAGTGTCATAGGCACAGTTTTGGGAATGCTGAAAAAATAAGGAATACTAATAAAAATCTAGTGCTAAAGACGCAGACATTAAAGATTTCCAGTCTAATTTTTCCAAAATGTTATCTGTTATCAAGTATCGCTCCTCCCCCTAGTTCTGCCTTTCATGGATGACTTACCAAGCTCATCAACAGTTAAAGAAATAGTTCATGTGGTGGTGGGGCTGGTGTTCCTTAACTTTGAAGTTCAGACAGTTATTTGAAGAATTCTTCTCATCCACAAGGATGGGGAAATCAGGTAATGTCATAGGCTGCAACTCAAGTTCTGAGGACCAGAGGTCAGGCAGAAGTAAGCCAGATGCATTATCCTAGAGCTGCATTTCTCAACCTGTGGGTTGAGACCTCTCTGGGGGTAAGTGACCCTTTCACAGGGATTGCCTAAGACTATTAGAAAAACATATATTTCTGATGGACTTAGGGACCAAGACAACATTTCTCTAGCCATCTTCAGGCGGGTCAACCCACATACAGAAACATGAGTATCCGGTGTGAAGAATTATCCATGCTACACATGCTTCAAGACAAAATTTCATTTACTTGTCCCTAGAAATAAATATTTCACAATCTATAATTACATTGTCTTATGATTAATCACTAGGTTTTAATGATGTTCAATTTGTAACAATGAAAAAACATTCTACATATCAGATATTTTCATTAAGATTCATAACAGTTATGAAATTACAGTTACAGTTAGGTAATTATAAATTGCAGTTACGAAGTAGCAAGAGAGATAATTTTATGGTTGGGGTTCACCACAACATGAGGAACTGTATCAATGAGTTATAGTATTAGGAAGGTTGAGAACAAAGTGAAATGTCCCATAGTAAAAGCAGATCTTGTTTGCTTGTTGTTGATGTTATTAAGTGGTAGAATTCATGTAAAGATACTACTTGTGTTCTGGGCCAGTGCTGTTGACTAGTCTTTGTCATTGATGACTGTATATCAGTTTTCTGTGCATGCTCAGTTCAGAAGAAAAAGTAGCTTTAATGAAGGAGTGGATTTTGCCTTTTGTAGAGTATCCTCATAAGGAAACACCCTCTAATAAGACACTCAAAGCATATGCTACTTGTTCTTGTTGCTAGTTGCCAGCCAGTTGATTCCTACCCATACTGGCCCTGTGAGCAACAGTACAAAGCACCGCCCAGCACTGTGCCATCGCCACAAGCATTCCTGTGCTTGAGGTCATTGTTGTAGGCCCTGTGTCAGTCCACCTCCTGGAAAGCCTCTCTCTTTCTCACCAACCCCTCTGCTTTACCAAGCATTATGTCATTTTGCAGGAACTGGATTCTCCCAACAACATGTCCAAAATACGTTAGACAGCTTCATCATCCTTACCTTTATGAAGCCTTGTGGTCATACTTCTGAGACAGGGAATTTTGTCCTTTCAGCTGCCTATGGTACTTTTAATATTCCTTTTCAGCCCTACAATTCAAATTCATCATTCTTCTTTGATCTTCTGTATTCCTGAATCCTGCCTAATTAGCCTAACAGATATTGGGATTTCAACCACAGATATAGAGTCTAGAATTTCTAATACATCACAAAAAGGAGAACTAGGGAGAAGGGCCATATTAATGAATTAATGACATCTTGGATACCTGAAATAATCTGTTTTTTTGACATTCTGGAGGTCCAAAGTATGACACCATCTGCTTATTATAATAGTGTTTTCAGAAAGTTAAAATTTTAGCCAAAAGACACTTGAAGCTTCACTAGAGTGTTTGTTTTTTAACCATGGCAATGCTTCTGCTTGTTCCTTCCCCCAAGCAAAAGCAATTTTCTAGGCGTTTCATTGAGAAATCATTAGGTATCTACCTCAGAGTCTTGGTTTGGTGATTTCTAATTTCTTTTTTAATCCTAAAATATCTTCAAAGATGTCAATTTTTCTTTGATCAAAAGACTGATTTGATTTGAAAAAGTTCAATCATCAGGGCTTTCAGGGTTTAGAAATGGACTGTATAGCCAGTATCATCACTTTAAAAAATGCTGTGAATTTGAGGGAGTACAAATTGACACATATAGAATACATTTTTAATTTTTATCTTTTATTTTCATTTTTCCAAAAATAATCTACACATTGGAAGATCTATATTCAAGCTGTTGATATTGTTTTTAGATGCCATTGGGTGGGTTTTGTTTCATTGAGCCTCTACGTGCAACAGAAGGAACCCTAGTGGCAGAGCAGTTATGAAATACTGTCTAGTCCTGCACTGTCTGGACAATTCAATGTTGTGGCCCGTGAGTCAATTCATCCTTTTCCCTTGACCATCTTCTTTGAAAAACATCATGTCTTTCTCCAGGCTTTGGTCCCTTCTGATAGCATGTCCACATTCTTGAGATGAAGTCTCTGTATCTTTTGTCTCATAGGAATTCTAACTATGCTTCTTTCAAGACAATCATTTCTGTAGTCCATGGAACCTTTAATATTCTTTGCCAACACTATAATATAAATGCACCGATTTTTATCTAGTCTTCTTTATCTGTTGCACAGCTTTCATATGCATTGGAAGAAATTCAGAACATCATCATTTGGGTCAGAAGCAAGGTAGTCCTAAAAGTGACATCTTTGCTGTTTAATACTTTGGGAAATTTGCCAAATGGAATAAGTTGGGCTTTTTGACTGCTGATTTGATGAGTGCTGATTGTATAGCCAAGAAAAATAGCATTCTTCATAGTTTCAGTTTTTTTCTCTGTTCATCATAATGCTATTGATTCAGTTGTTAGGATATTTTTTTCTCTAAAATGAAGAGTAACTCATTCTAAAGACTGTAGTTTTCGATATATGTGAGTAATCGAATGTGTCAAGTCCCCTTCCATTTCAGTAAGCAAGATTATGTTATCTCTATAATAAATATTGCTAATAATAAAGCCTTTATCTATTTGTGATTTCATACTTCATATAATCCAGTTTCTTGATTATTTGCACAGCATACTAATTGAAAATATATGGTGACAGAATACAATCGTGACTTGCATCATTCAAAAATTTTACCCCATTTAGTATCTTATTGTTCTGTTCTATGTCACAGCAGGAACACAAAGAAATGATCCATTCTTCACAGTGTTGTCCATAGTTTGCTATGATCTATACAATTTATTTTCTATACATTGTCAATAGAACACAAATGAACATCTTTCTGGTATTTCTCTGCTTCAACCAAGATCCATCTAACATCAGTTCTGTGACATCTATGACGAAGCTCCTCCATATAACTTGAGTTTCTGGCAGTCCATTGATTATTTACCTGTATTTGCATTTATAATTTCAGCAAAAATTTGCTTGTTTGTGATATTAATGATACTTGGAACACAGAATATTAGTTTTCATGCTCTTTCAAGAGAAGAGCCCATTTTAATGAGCAGCAATCTCGCTTTTCTTTAAATTTTATTGTACATATATATGTATTTCCTGATACACACGGACTTGTTCTAGTTTGGTAATATACAAATACTAGGACTATATGGGGCTTCCAATTGTTAGCTATAATGTATAGTTAACTTCCTATAAACCCTTATTAGGTCACCAGTTCCTCACATATTCTGCCACACACAGACACTTGTGCATAAGCAGGCACAATGGAAGACAAAACAGCATCAACAAAAAGGCATTTTTTCTGAGTCATGATATCCCAAGTCTCCAGCTCAGTTACTTTGGTAATATTTTGCATGAGGAGTCCACTAGAGGCAAGTGAGACAATATTTTATCCACCTAGTCAGTCAGATAAGTCATAATTCCCTAAATCACTGAATTAATATAAGAACAAAATGGAGGACACTCTGAAACCTTCTCTTGAATTCAAAGTTGCTAAAGATAGTGGGGCCCTGGCATCACACACTGGACGGCTAACCACAAAGTCAGAAGTCAAAACAGCCAGCCACTCTCTGGGAAGAAGATAAGCCTTTTTATTTATGTAAAGATATCAGTTTCCAAAATTCACAGTTACACTCTACCATGTCCTAGTGGGTCTCTGAGTCATAACTGAGTTGATGGCAGTGAGTTTGGGATGATAATAAAAGAAATGATGAAGTCAAAGAGTTGAAGAGAAGATTTCGCAGGGCATCTCCAGAAGAGAGCAAAGTATCCAATGAAATATTCAAAGACCACATGGATCTAGGAAGCCATAAAAGGAGGACCTCATCATTGAACATGTCCCAAGATGAAAGGACTGAAGAAAATAGTAAAGCCCCTCAAAAATTATATGGTCAAAATATTTAACAATGAAGAATGTGTAAAAAAAGAGAGGGTAATGGAAGGAATGCACAAAATTATTATACCAAAAAGACTCAATTAATGTCCAGTCATTTCCAGGGATAATATGTATATGAAGGATGAAGCCCAGATTTCATTGAAGACTCAAACAAGAATCAAGTTTCCAGGAATTAATGGAATAAATAATGTTTTCCAACAGGTGGATGGAAAACTTAAGTACTCAGTCATCTATGCCAAGAAATTTAGAAGGGAGCTATCTGGCCAACCAATTGGAACAGAAGCATATTTTTGTACATTCTAAATAAAAGTGACCCACAAAATAAGAAAATTATCAAACAATAATATCATGAATATCACATATAAATAAGATTTTACTGGACGTAATTATAAAATATTTACAATTGTACATCTACAAGGAGATTCAAGCAGACTTTTTTAGAAATGCAAGTGCAATTTAGAAGAGGGCATGGGATGAGGGATATCATTTCTGGTTTCAGACAGATAATGTCTGAAAGCAGAAAACAAAAGAAAGATGTCTATCTGTGTTTTATTGAAAGTGCCAAGGCATTTACAGATTATAGATACATTATGAAGAATGGTGATTTTAAAATAATGTGCTAATGTCAGACTTGTGCATAGACAAAGTGACAGTAAAAGACGAGAGTGAATGATATAAAATCAGGAAGGTGTGCACGAGGGCTATAGCCTTTCATCATACTTATTTAATCTATATACTGAGCAAGTAATCTGAAAAGTTGGATTATATGAAAAACAAGGTAACAGAAATAAAGGAAGAATCATTAACAACCTGAGATATGCAGATGACACAACTTTGTTGAACTCTAAGGGAGCCTGAAGCATTTACTGAGAAGATGTTTCAACTTTTAGTATGGATTTTACCTCTATGTAAAAAAAATAAAGACAGGGATGAGATTGGGTGCATCCAGGGTAGTGTGGCTCCATCCCAGCTACATGGACTTCCCTTCCCAGAAGAATGCACTACAGAGGAAAGCCCTGAAGATACAGCCCTGGGAGAGTGGCAGGTCTCTCCAGATCACACAGGGCAAACTAAAAGGGAGAGAGAGGGAGAACACAGCACCCTGGCCCACCAAGCGTGAAGAGAACAACATTCCCACATGGAGCAGCTAATGCACAGAGAAGACTGTAGGGTCACCACAAGACACCAGCGTCCCTTTACTGGCACACAACACTGGAGACACAGTGCTGGAATTGTGCCTGGTCTTACCCCAACCAGGGAGTAGCATGAAGGGAATGCAAAAGACCAGCAAGGAAAGCAAAGCAACAAAGTCCCCGAGGAATTCTGAAAAGAGACTCCAGATTCAGTGGAGGTGGGGATACTACATCAGGCTTGATTGGAAAGCATAAGGTCAGCGGACAGACTGGAAACTATTTATAGACTATTTTTTTTTCTTTTCTACCTTCCTCAGCCCCCCTCCCTAATCTACCTATATAGGATAAGAAGGATAAACAATTTTGAGGAGAAAACATCAGGACTGATGGTTCTGGGGGTACAGGGAAGAGGAGATGGGGGGAAACGAGGGGAAGCCAAAAAACTCAGGGAGAAGGGATCTAAAATAATGGAGATGAGGGCATAGAATTCCTGTTGGGGTTCACTCAAGTGCAATGTAACTGAGAGGAAATACAAAGAGCTGAATTAAGTTTAAATGTGATAATGGGACAGGAGGAAAGTAAAAGGAAATAGAGGAAAGAACTCCCACGCAAAAGACATTTTTTGCAGGTCTAAAACATAGACATGTACATACGTAAGCATAATATATAACAATAGGGATATAGGTCCATGTATATATACTTATGAATTAAATATTAAGATAGCGGATACATTGGGCTCTACTGAAGTAGAGCATCCCTCAATGCAAGAATACTTTGTTTTAATAACCTGGCATTCTGTCATGCTCACCTTTTTGACAGGATCGCTGAAGACAAAATGATGCACAAGCAAATGTGGTAAAGAAAGCTGATGATGCCTGGCTCTTACAAGATAAAGCATCTGGTGTATTCAAGGCTTGAAGAGAAGCAAGGAGACATCTAGCTGGGGAGTAACAAAGTGCATATGGAAGAAGCACACCAACCTCTGTGATCATTCGGTGGTGACAGAGTCAGGTATTGGGTATCAGAATACCCCAAACAACCATTTCAATGCAAATGAGTGGCATAGAAATGGAGACCCAAAGCCTATCTGTAGACAACTGGACAACCCCTCACAAAAGGGTCACAAGGAAGGGACCAGCCAACCGGTATACCATATAACACCGACAAAACACACAACATTTCTCTAGTTCTTTAAAGCTTCCTCCACTCACATTATCATGACCCCAGTTCTAGCTTACAAATCTGGCAAGACCAGAACATGTACATTGGTACACATAAGAGCTCTCGACACACCGAATGAAGGAACAATATTGAGAATAACAATACCATGAGGGTAGGGGGAAGTTGAGGGGAGAAAGGGAAGGAAAGAGGGAAACAAGCACAATGACATATAACTCCAGCCCACCAATTCAGGGGGACAAAGAACAGAAACATGGGTAAAAGAAGACAGCAGACAGTGTAAGATATGACAATAATAATAATTTGTAAATTATCAAGGTTTCATGAAAATGAGAGGTTCAGAGTGGGAGGGGAAAAAAAGAGAAGCTGATAACAAGAGCTCAAGTAGAAAGAAAATGTTTTTGAAATGATGGCAACAAATGTAACAATACACTTGATAAAATTGAAGTACAGATTGTTATATGAGCTTTAAGAGCCCCCATTAAAATGATTTATTAAAAAACAAAAAAATAAAACAGATATTTACAACTGGAACAATAAGCAGCATCATGATAAAGGGAGCAATGATTGAAATTATTAAGATTTTATTTTACTTGTCTCTACAATTATAGAAGCAGTTGATGAGTCAGGCAATAAAATGATGGATTATAATGGATAAGTCTACTTCAAGATACCTCTGTAAAATGTGGAATAACAAACATATCACTTTGAGGCCTAAAATGTGTTTGAGTCAAACCATGATAATTTCAATTATCTTATACGCATGTGGAAGTTGCACAATGAATGAATAAGCAAGACCAACCGAAGAAGAACTAGTGCCTTTAAATTATGGTGCTGGCAAAGAGTGTTGAAAGTACCATGGGCCGCCAGAGGGGACAAACCAATCTCTTTTGGATGAAGTACATCCAGTACTCTTTATAAGAGAAGATGGAAGACTCATCGCATGTATTTTGCACATGTTATCAGGAAGGATTAGTTCCTGGAGGAAATATCGTGTATGGCATAATAGAAGGTTGGAATAAAGATGAATACCCTCAGCCAAATGGGTTGGCTCAATGGCTGAATATTTGTAATATTTAAGAGGATGGCCCACGATCAGGTGATGTTTTCTCCTGTTGTACACAGGGTAGCTATAGGTCAGAATCAACTCTCCTACACCTAATAGGAATGTTTTAAAGTCAGAAAATAATCTTCCAGATTCATGGACTGAATTCTAAAACAAACCCTAGGAAACCATAGGGTGAAAGGTTTAAGACTTAGTTTACACTCCTCCTTTTGAAAAAATACAGCATAGTAGGGAATTTTTTTCATTTAAAAACAAAGTAGACATTCAAAAAAACCAGTAGCATTCAGTTGATTCCAACTCATAGTGATCTTATATGTGATTTTCAAGACTAAATTTTTACTCAAGCAGATAGTCTTATCTTTCCATTAGTAGCTCAAAGCAAAATGTACAGGCCCCTCAGTACTCCTTACAGCACAGGACCGCCTTGGTTTGTCTTAACATAACACAGATTCTTTTCTCAGACATTCTTTTTCTAACAGTTTTATGATATGTTAAATATTTTTACCTTAGTGAATAGAACTTTATTTTTGTTTGCTTAATTTAATATTACATCATTCAACGCTGGTGAGCACTTGATGGTTTCCAATAGATTGTCATTTTATGCAAATGCTGCCATCAATATCCTGGGAACACATGCTTTTGTGTACATGGAACAATAGTCTTTGATCCCTCAAGTCAGCAATTTCTGCATGCATAACTAATAATATTGATTGCTTTCTTCAAATTGGGCAGTCATTCTTACTATCTTTTCTCATGTTATTCCATTTCATAAATGTAACTTTACTGCTCCTAACTAAAACCCATACTTTACTCTGTTAATAGGCTCTTAGCCCCCTTACCGCTAAGAACAGTTGATTTTCCACAGTTGCATATTTATAAACATGTGATGAGAAATTATTTGTTCTTATATCTGTACATGCTTTATCCGACATCCAAACTTCATTTCTCTTTTGGGGTGTGTAGGATTCCATTCCAGGAGCCTTGGCGGTGTTGTGGTTATGTTGGAGGAGCTCTGTGGGAGAAACAGTTGCAGGGTCCAGTAAACAGATACAGGATCAGAAATCCTCAGGGGGGAGTGCTGGAAATCAGCAATGATTCAGTGCCACTTTGAGTATTCCATGCATTTAAATGTTTCATTTTGTTCACTTATTTATCTGCTAATAGGTATTTTCGTTGTTTTTGTGTTTTGCCTATTGTGAAAGGTGCCTGATCTTTCTGTTGATATTTCTACTTTCACTTTTCTAGGTATACAGGGGACTTAAAACATTCATGAAAAACTGAAATTAAGGTTAATGAAAAAAAAATTAAACTCCCTTATATACTGAGGATTTAGATCGCTAGGCAAGTATTAGTTCTACATTCAACTTCTGTGAAGAACTCTAAAAGTGTGTCTGTACCATTCTATACTCCCACCATCAATTAATGAAGGATTCTTCCCCCAGCAAACACCCCCCCACGTTCACCAATACCTGTTGTCCTTACCTTTGTGGATCATTACCATTTAATGAGAGTAAGATTATGCATCACGGTGGTTTTAACTAGGGTTAATTGTGAAAGAGTAGCCCTATATTTGACCGTGATCCCCATGGTCTGCATTTCACAGGAGAAAGACAAGCCTTTTGACTTTTGTAAAGAGTTATGGGATCAGAGAGTCAGAAGGGCAGTTCTGCCTAGTCCGGTAGTGTTGTGAGTTGTCAGCGGTGGCTTGAAGACAGTGTGAATAGCCTTGGTGATGCATGGGCTGGAGTGCTTAGGTGCACACTGAAAGATCAGCGGTGTGAACCACCAGTCACTCTGCAGGAGGAAGACATCACAGTCTGCTGCAGTACAGATTTACAGTCCAAGGAATTACTGTCTATAGAATTACAATAAATTGGAAATGACTAGGTAGCAATGAATATAACCAGTAAAGTTCAGTTTTTCCTGTTGGTATTTGAATACCTTCCTATTGATGAAATATCTCTTCCACAGTCAACATTTGGATGATGATATTGAGCTTCTCCATCATCTCTTCCCCAAGGTATAAAATGAATTGCGGTGTATTCCATCTGATGAGGCACATGGATATAATGCAGTTAATTGTATCAAAAATATACTTACATTGAATACATTATTAACAAAATTCTATTATGTTACTTCCAACTCCGTTTCCATTACCAGGCCATATTTTCATACTGTTGATATTTTCTTATTATTTTCAACTTTCCCATTTCAGTCACTACAACTTAATAGTGATTTTTTAAAAATTTTTAAATTTTATTGGGGGCTCTTAAAGCTACTACAACATTCAGTACATCATTTGTATCAAGCACATTTGCACACATATTTCCACATACATTTCCCAATATTTTCCACTTGAGTCCTTGATACAAGCTCCTTTAAAAAAAAAAACCTCCCCTTCCCCCCCCCTTTTTAAAAAATTAATCATTTTATTGGGGGGCCCCTACAACTCCCATCACAATCCCTAACAACATCGGTTGTATTCAGGCCACTTTTACACACCCATTGCCATCTTCACTCTCAAAACATTCTCCCTCACTCCAGGTCCCCATTATCAGCTCCCTGTATTACCCTTCCTCCCTCCCTTGCCCTTGAACCCTTAGTAATTTACAAATTATTTTTTCATCCTGTACACTGTCCAATGTGTCCCAACACTCACTTCCCTGTTGTCCATGCCCCAGAGAGGAGGCTATGTGTAGATCCCTGAAGTTGGCTTTTTAGCATGAATTCTTAGTTTCAGATTGAAGGCATTAGAATTCATCAATTCCTTCTCATTAGCTTTAGAAATTGGTCCATAAATTTGAATAATAGCTGTATTAGTGAAAAACATATGTGGTCTGAATATTTTTAATAATAACAATGGTTAAGGTATTAGAAGGAGTCTCTGGGTGGTTCAAATGATAAATCATTGTACTTATAATGGAAAGCTTGATATTTTAATCCTACCCAAAGGTGCTTTGGAAGACAAGTTATGTAATCTACTTGGAAAAGTTCACAGGCTTGGAAATGCTATTGAAGAGTTCTCCTCTGACACACATGGGGCCCCCATGCATCAGAATTAATCTGGTGACAAAGAGTAATAATAACACTCTGAAGAGAATTTATGAATTCAAACTATTTTTTGTAGGAAATATCTAGAGAACTTTAGAGGAAATATTATTTTTATATTCAAATTTGAAAGTGCACGTTCATATATATTTCAATTGCTTTGAAGTGAATGCAGAGCACATTTGAATGTTTTACTTATGCCTTGAAATGCTATATTTTATTTGTGAAAGCCCTCACTAACTCTTGCTTTGTAATAGATGCATATTTTGCATGACAGTATGCTGAAATGGGATTTAATTGTGTTAGTTTCCAGGCCTACAAAGACTGAGAATAAAATATTAGATGACAAGGCTATATGTATACCTCATTCGTACAAGTACCTATTGTTTACTACTGCTTACTATGTGACAGTGGGTTTGTGTTTTAAAATACACAAACCTGGGCTTGTATATATGCTCATGTATATAAGATTATAACTAGGATGTGTATATAATTAACTTGATTCTCATAATAACACTATGAGATCCCTGTTGTTATTTTCTGTATTTACAAATTGAGGAACTGAGACACAGAACGTTTAGATAACTTGACCAGCATTACACTACTAGCAAGGGGCACAGTTAAGGGTTGTATCCAAGCAAAATAGCACCAGATTTTGTTCTCTTAAATATAAAATATATATACATATGCAAACATGTATATGTATGTTCTACACAGACTATCTAAAGAGCTGCAATTCAATCTATGCTTTGTTAAAAAAGTGGTAGATGAAACTTGATTTTGGAAAGACCAGTGTTTATATACATGAAGAAGACTAATTCATACAGAAAATCAGGATTTCCTCAGAAACAGAAATGGAATGGGTTTTCACTTACTTCAAGTCCAGGAAGAGGGATCTCATGAAGAACTTGTGTAGAATGTCATAAGTCAGCATCCCTTGTAGCTTTGCCACATTGGAGTCCACAGATATCTGAATAACATCTTAGCTTCCTGAAGGACAAGTATCTCAACGAAGTATCTGTGGCAGTGTATTAGAGGCTGCGAGTGAGCAAGTCCACTCCCACTAAGAGCAGAATAAAGTTTCATGAAAACAAAAGTGAAATAAAGTGTTTCCTCTGGTTCAGCTTTGGGGCATACAATAATCTGTTGGAGGCTTCAACAAGAGAAAGAGATGGATATGAAAAAGGGGCATCATAAGTAACCAGCCAGAAGAGATATATTTGCTATAATCAAGGGAACTATTTGTATAAGATACCCAATGTTTGGAATTCTTTAAACAACCTACAAAATACCCTATGAAACGAGAAGCTTGCATATTTGCCATGGACAGAGGAAATCAATATTTAATTACATTGGACTCAATCACATCGTATCTTTTCCTCAGACTTATTTGCTTTGGAGGACTTTTAACAGTGGGTAGCCTCCCCCTTCCTTACCATAAATGCCTTCTGTCATTCTTCCTCACTTTCAGCTTCCCAAAACTATTAGCTATGTTTCTGCCTCAAAACATTTGCAATCATTGCCTTTACTTCTCTGGGATGCTCATAAAGGCTGAGTCCTCTACTCTTGAATTTAAATTTAGATAGCATATTTAAATATATATTAAATAATAGATTTAAATATATTAAATAACAGATTTAAATTTAAATAATATATCTTCAGAGTCTATGTAGATTTGGATTGAGATTTTTGACTTTAATTAACTGGAGAAGAGTCAGCCTTCTAGACCAGAGGTCAGCAAATTTTTGAGATGGAAGAACCAATCTCATTCTTCAAACAATTTAAAAATTATTTGAGAGTCATAAATATATTTCTACAAGCAAATGAAATCACAATCATCTGAATAATGTCCCTTAAACATCACAGGTTATTAATGAGCCTTCCTCTAATTCTGATGTCACATCTTCTTCATCTAGACCAGATTCTCAGATTATTTGTTCAGCAAATATAGATTGAAAAAGTATTATGAAGAGATATACTCTGATGCCATAGCAGATATTTGAGCCATAGCACAGATCCCTGTTCTAGATATGTAGTGGGGTACTTGTGAAAATAGAAGGAGACTGAGCACATCATATTTGATCCTTATATTTATTTTACTGTTTGCCTTATATAAATAATAAAAATGCTTTCAATTGCCAATACTTTCTAAGTTATTTTTGTGTGTAAAACTATTTTAATTTTATAGCAGAATCATTACTGCTTTTTTGATTTAGAGTACAATCTGTCTATATGTAAAATTTTTGATGAAAATCATCCAACAATGGTTGCAGCAGTACATTGAGAAGGACTATCTGAAATTCAGGCCAGATGCAGGAGAAGATGTGGAACAAAAGAGATCCTTGCTGATTTTAGGGGGACGTTGGCGGAAAGCAGAAAACACCAGAAAGATGTTTACTTGTGCTTGTTGATTATGCAAAGACATTCAATGGTGTGGACTGTAATAAAGTCTGCTTAGTCTCGAGAACATTTGGGAATCCAGAACTCTTAATGGTGTTCACTCTGAACCTGCACATAGACCAAAAAGCAGTTGAGTGAGTAAAACAAGGGAACACTGCCTGGTTTGAAATCAGAAAAGGTGATCATCAGAGTATAACTCTTCATCATACTTTTTCAATCTGTATTTGCTGGACAAATAATCAGAGAATCTGACTAGATGAAGAAGATGTGATATCAGAATTAGAAGAAGGCTTATTAATAACCTGTGGTGTGCTGATGACACTATCTTGCTTCCTCAAAGTGAGGAGAAATTGAAGCACTTGCTACTGAAGATCAAGGATTACAGGTCTTCAGTATGTAGTGAAATTCAATATAGAGGAAGCCAAAATCTGACTATTGAACCAATACGTATTATCATGATAAATGGAGAAAAGATGAAAGTTTTCAATGATTTTGAAAACTGCTCATGGAACCAGTAGCCACAAGATTAACCAATACACTGCATTGGGAAAATCTGCTTCACAAGACTTCTTTAAAGTGTGGAAAAGTAAGGACGTTACTCTGAGGTCTAAGCTGGGCCTGACTCAAGGCACAGTAAGTTCAATCACCTCATGTGCAGGCGAACTTCAGACATTGATTCATTGGGGTTATGGTGCTAACAACAGCTACTGCACAAAGAGGACTGCATGGCCAGCCCCATTATGAAATACGGCTACCCTCGCAGACCCAAGGCCTATCGGGGCCAGGAAGAAGAAGCAGGGTCAAGATTATACCCTGTCGGAGACAACCACACCAATGCAAATCACTAAGAGTGTGCAACAGAGCGTAGAGTCACAGATGGAGTGCCAAAGATATACTTTGGGGCCAGGGTATTGGAACCCCATCCCACTCAACCAGGGGTCACTCTAGAAGGTCAACTACAGACCTTGAACTTTATATAGGGTCTTATATTGCTATTATTTTTATTATTCTGTTACATATTGTATAGTACATTGAGGGTTTTTTTTGCTGCTGTTATCATTGTTTTTATTTGCTTAAGTTGCTCCATTTTAGGAGACCTTTCTTGTACATATTGCTACCTCTACAGGTCTATTTAGACAATATAGACTGGACAAAGAGGTTGGAGGCGAAAATGACAGGACTGATGGCTCCAGGGTAGGGGACATTAAAGAGGGGGAGGAGGGGGAAAGGTGGAGATGTCGACCAGCCCAGGAAAAAGGGAATAACAATTGATACAAATGCAGGGACAAGGTGGGTTAGAGAAGGCCAATAGGGATTGATTAAGACTAATGAATGTAACAGAGAAAAAATACTGAAACCCAATAGGAGAGTGAGCATGATAGTGGGACAAGAGGGAAGCAAATGGAAATAGAGGAAGGAACTGGGGGATAATGAACATTTATAGAGGTTCAAATACAGGTATGTACATAGGGGCATATATTTATAAGTGAGGATGGGGAAAGAGATTAATGTGTATACTTATAGGATTAGTAGTAGGACAACAGATGGGCATTGGACCTCCACTCAAGTTTCTCCTCGGTTCAAGAACACTTTGTTCTACTAAATTGGCATTCCAAGATGCTCACCTTTGCGACATGATGACTGAAGACAAATGTGTACATAAGCAAAGGTGGTGAAGAAAGCTGATGGTGCCCAGCTATCAAAAGATGGAGCATCTGGGGATTTAAAAGCTTGAAAACAAACAAGCAGCCATTTAGCTCAGAAGCAACAAAGCCCACATGGAAGAAGCACACTAGCTTGTGGAACCATGAGGTGTCAAAGATATTTGATATCAGGCTTCAAGAACTAAAACGCACAACTTTGCATGCTCACTTTCCTGATATGATCCCTGAGGACAAATGTGTGCATAAGCAAATGTGGTGAAGAAAGCTGATGGTGCCCGGCTACCAAAAGATATAGCATCTGGGGACTTAAAGGCTTGAGGAAACAAGCGGCCATTCAGCTTAGAAGCAATAACGCCCACACAGAAGAAGCACACCAGCCTGTGTGATAATGAGGTGGTGAAGGGATCTGGTGTCAGGCATCAATGAGCTAAAATTATATTATTATTAATGAGGGGGAGTACAGATTGGGGAACCAAAGCCCATCAATAGGTGAGGTGACATCCTTTTGCAGAGGGGTTACAAGGAGGAGATGAGCCAGTTAAGATACAGGGTAGGAGTTATGAAATATGCAACCTTCCTCTAGTTCCCATGCTGCCTCCCACCCACTATCATGACCCCAATTCTACCACATAAATCCAGCTAGACCAGGAGATGTACAGTGAAGTTGGAAACATGGGAAACTTAGGATAGATGATCCATTAAGACTAGTAATAGGAGTGGTAATAATACCAGGAGGGTAGAGGGATGGAGGAATAGAAAGGGAGAACCAACTTCAGAGATCTACACATAGCCTCCTCTCTGGGGCACGGACAACAGGGAAGTGAGTGTTGGGACACATTGTACAGTGTACAGGATGAAAAAGATAATTTGTAAATTACTAAAGGTTCAAGGGGAAGAGGGGGAGGAAGGGTAACACAGGGAGCTGATAATGGGGGCCTGGAGGGAGGGAGAATGTTTTGAGAGTGATGATGGCAATGGATGTGTAAAAGTGGCCTACATACAACTGATGTTGTTAGAGATTGTGATGGGAGTTGTATGGGCCCCCAATAAAATGATTCATTGAAAAAAAAAGGGGGGGAGGGGAAAGGTAAGGTTTATTTATTTATTTATTTATTTTAAAGAGGAGCTTGTACCAAGGGCTCAAGTGGAAAATGTTTGGAAAGGTATGTGGCAACATGTGTGCAAATGTGCTTGATACAAATGATGTACTGAATGTTGTAGTAGCTGTAAGAGCCCCCAATAAAATTAAAAAAAAAAGAATGCAGACAATACATGGACAAAAGAAGAAGCAAATATGTTTTAGAAGTCTAGCCAACATGCTTTTTAGAAGCAAGAATGGTGAAGGACATCATGCTTGGTAAATTTGAGGGGCAGTGAAAAACATATTGACCTTCAATAAGATGTATTGACACAGTGGCTGCCACGGTGTGCTCGAACATTACAATTGTAGGAAGATGTGGGACTGAGTTGTGTTTTCTTCTGTTGTAGAAACTGTTACAATGGGTCAGAACCAGCTTCACAGAATATAACAGCAAAACCCATGTTTATCTGCACACATAACAGTTTATGGACAGATTATCAGGGTTTTTTATTTGTATCATTCCCAGAATTAGGTTCATCATATAACCACTGATATGAGGAAAAAAGAGACATTGAATGGGCCAAACCCAATTTGTTGAGGTATTCAAAACAATAGGTGTCTGAGAACTGCTATCCAGCTGGTCCAGAAAAGGCAAGCACATATGTTGCAAGAGGAAGGGACTACAGGACAATGACCAAGTATGGTCCCTAGAACTTGAGAATGGACCTTTGTTAATAGCCAGGAAAAAAACCAGAGTATTCACATTACAGATGCAATGAACTAACTTGTCAACATCCTGCATGAACTCTGTGATTGGTAGGTTTGTTATGCCAACATGGCCACAGAAGATTGGTGTGTTTGTCGTGATGGCACGGCCAATGAACACACGGGATGAATGGAAGGGCAGAGATAGGAAGGGCTTGGCGAGTCCTGCCCTCTCTCTTCCTTCCGGATCTTCAGACCAGAGAGCTGCCTTGTTCGTCCTGTGCCTCGACCTCCAAGCAACACTACCCTTGGGACACCTAATCGTGGACTGTGTTGCTGTGAGTTGAGGTTCCTTCAAGCCCTACTTTGCCACGCTCCTGGGATATACATCTCTTGAGCTGGGGACTTTTGGACTCAGTCATCTGGCTGACTGTTGATGACCTGCTCTACTGTTTGGTGCCTGTGTCCAGATAGCCTGAATTGCTCTACAGAGGACTACTCAGCAGAGCTCAAGATTTGAAGGACTGCCAGTCTTCTAGTTGCCTCACGCAAGTGAGTTGTGCTGAGCAATCTGTACTGCTTTACAGATAGTTAACTGTCTCTTTCTTATCTTATATACCTTCTCTATATAAATATATAAAAAGAATTATTAGTGTCCTGATTTTTATTTCTCTAAGAGAACCCTGTCTGACACAAACTTGGAGGCAGATTATCAGCTCCAAATGGTGCAATAGTCCAAGAAATGGCCTTGACTGTTGCTCAATTTTGGTCTTAAGAAACCCTTAGTAGAGAACTCAACTACTTCCTGTAAGTACAAGATAATAAATGCTACTAAGCGACAATATTGTTTGTAAATTGTTATGCATCACTAGAAAACCATTATGACTTTAAGTTAGGGTTCCCCTTGATATTACGAATTTTAGGTTTAAATGTTGCCATTAAACTTTCCTGGGGAAAGCCATGACACTTTGGTTCTTACAAAGATGACAGTTGTGAAAATCCCACAGGAAGCTCTACTCTGCTCTGTAGCGTCCCTGTGTTCTGTGAGCAGTACTTCACCAGCTGGCACTGAGTTTTGTTTGGAATAAACCTTTAAGAGCAGATGTCAAACAGGAGCACATGATCATCAGTTCTTCGAGGGAGAATTCCATGGTGATTTGTGTTTGGTCCATTTTTCAGAGTCCAAGGAGCGAAAGACTGATAATCACCTTTTTCATCCTTCAGGTGTTGGAAGGAAAAATGCCCTTCTCAAAATGAACTTACAGTTTAGATGACAGAATCAAGACTACTGACTGTAATATAAAATATTAACCTATGCTGTATTTAAAAAGATATTAAAAGACAGCTAACTTGGAAGCTCTTCACTTCAATTTGATTATAGCTTGATTTATTCCACCATGAAAGCAATCATTTTTCTTCATTAACTGTTCAATTATTTCTCTTTATTAACTTTCTCTTTGTAATTCTGATTTAAGAGTAAGTTTTTCTTGTCTTGCTTGATCACCTTCTGTTTTTCTTAGCAATCCTAGTCTACTTAGGATCTTAGCTTACTTAAGTTTTCTAATACAGATAAAACACCAGAGTAAACAAAGGTCCTAGAATTTTTATAGTAGAGAAACTTTATTATAAATGTTGGTAAAATGAGGAATCTATACATTGTGATATTCAGAAAACATAATAGTGGAAATGAGTAAAATATGACTTGATTCATAATCTCCTACTCGTCAAACGATTGTTCTTTCATATACTGAACAGAACCATATTGATGCTCGGTGCAGATGACAGACACATTATTTTATGTGGGAAGAAGAAAGGATGCAGATCCACATGACATAAATACATTCATTTCATTTATATGGTTTCAATTTTTTGGACAATTGACATAAACATAGTTTTTAACATTATACAAATCATTAATGCGGGCACTATATATGAAATAGTGTTCTGTTGAAAAATTGAAGGAAATCCTAGGAAAAGTATTTACAATAAATTTTGTAATACTATGTGTTTTATATGGACTTTGATTTCCTCTTGGACAATCCATCTCATTATTTTTACCTGCTTCTTCCCACATCTTGCTGATCCCGTAATTAATAAATTTAACATAGTGCTGAAATTTTGATGCTTTTACAATGTATCTTCTTATTCATGTTGGGCATTGTATGGAATCCAGGGAAAGATTGAAATGGGAACTGCAATATGTGAAGCCTAAAGATATCTTGGTGGGTGACCACATGGTCGTTGTTATTGTGAAGGGTTACTTTTAAAAGCATATTATTTGAATGAAGGTAGGGGGCAGCTGGTCCTCAGTCATATCAAGGTTTCCTGGAATACAACAGGTACCTTTTAGACTCTAAAAGTGATTCTCAAAATGTGAGTTTCAACCCTGTAGGCATCACTCAACCCTTTTACAGAGGTTGTTCAATTCATCACAGTAGCAAAATTACAGTTAGGAAGTAGGAACAAAAATAATTTTATGATTGGGGAGGTACCATAGCATGAAGAACTGTATGAAAGGGTCGAGGCATTAAGACAGTTGAGAACCACTGTTTTAGAGACTGCTCATATGGTTCATGAAATAAATTTGATTTTGGTTCTTACCTAGCAGCATATCATTAGTCCCCAGTAATTTGAAACCTTTTCAATCAAGCAGGAGACTTGGTGGTGTAGCGATTTACACATTGAGATGCTCACTCCAAGGTCAGTGGTTCAAACTCAGCAGTTGTTTCTTTGGAGAAATCAGAGACTGATATTAAAAAATTAAAACTCTGGGAAGCCTAAATGGGAAGTTCTTCTCTGCCCTGTAAGGTCTGTGTGTGAGTCCAGGGAGACTAGAGAAACAAATTCATAGACACTCACATATGTATAAAAACAAACTTTATGTACAAAAGCAACTGGATGTTGAGAAAAAATCTGAGCCCAGTTCAGATCAAGTCCACAAATTCAACATTACCCCATATGTCTGATACCAGGCTATAAAGTCTTCTTCAGACTCATGAAACACATGCAGTGATGCCAAGTGCAGGAAACTTACAGGTCAGGTGGTGGAAAATCTTGTGGATCCAGTGGTGGTGTAGGCATCTCGGCACTGGCAGGAATCTCCACATGGCTTCTCCTCCAGCTCCAGAAGTCTACCATAGTTCCATGTATCTGGTCAGCTGAGTCTCTCAGAAAGTGAATAGTGAGATAGAATCTCTACCATCTCCAAGGAGGAAACCCAGGAATTCTCAGAATCCTCAGGGAGAAAGCCATTCCCACACAGAGGCCTCATTGGCTATGAGCTGACTGACATTAGACTCCACACCTTCATTCTTAATACTCTCAAGTCCCAAACTGACATCAGATTATGTAACTGCCACAGTCTATATGAGTCAGAATCAATTACCTGAGAGGGAGGTTTGTGTATGTGTGTGTATGTGTGTGTGTGTGTGTGTGTGCTTGTTGTTTCTCTCAATGGATCATCATCTAAAAACAGATATTAGATCCTATTTAGATTTCAGATACTATAAATAGAACAAAAGGAATTCAATATTTGTAAAAATTTCTGGAAAGGGTGTCAATCTGCAGATCAGACTTTCTATACTTCTCAAATATGGAATAAGGCATTTTGAGCATTCTTATTTCTAGAAGAATAAAGTTGAAATCATAATTTTCTCCATTGCATAGGCTTAAGTTTTGTGTTACAGTCATTGCATCTAATTGGTAGTTAAGAAAGAGAAAAATAAAATTTAGAATTTACCATGGCCCTTTGGTTCTTGGTTTTGTTTATTTGTTTTTTTGCTGTTGTTGTTGGAAGTTGGCTCAACCAAACTGAAGTTTTACTTGGCTGTGTAACATTTTTACTTAAATAATGCATAATTTCAGGAAAACACAAAATAGAAGGTGCTTGGTATCCCATAGAGTTCAGAGGGAAAGAACACTTAAATATCTAGGCATGTCTGTTGTGAATATTCAGAAAAGTTAAAAACTAAATGATTTAGCATTGTCAGTAAAGTAATGCTTTCAAATTATTATCTTGAGTTTCTATATAATATCTATTTTATAAAGCATACAAATACAGACTTTAGAGAAATATGCCTGATATGTCCAAATCTATGAAATGAAATATAAACAAAATACTATAAATATCTTTATAGTGCTATCAAAGGTGCAGTGAATGATCTGCTATGACCCCACTAACTATTGTCTTTGTAACTCCCATTAAACAGCTAGGATGGCTCTATGAATGTGAGATGCTTGTGGGCCACTAAGAGGAAGGGACAGTTACCAATAATGTAAGTAAAGTCCATGGCACAGTGGGGGGAGTGGAACCTTGCAAATAAGGTGTGTGAACCCTTAAGGTATGTGAGGATTGGTTAGTTTTGCCATCCTGGCAGGCTTAAAATGAACCACTGCAGAGGTAGAAAGGGGGGATATCTCAACTACTCAGGAAGAAAAGCCAGGAATTGTCCTTTAGACCCAGGTTCCGTGCACTGAAAACCTCCTTGATTCAGGAGACAGAGAACGGGGACACTTGTGAGAGGCTGGGAGAGACCATGAGAAGCAGCTGGAGAGGCAACAGACACAAGAGCAGCATGAGACAACACAGTGGGTTTCCAGGCCCAGGGAGCAAGAAAGCTGAGTGTTTTCCGGTAAGAAAATTTCTTTGGTGCTTCCAGAAACTTGGTGAAGCTAAGTTTGCTGTCCCGCAGTGCCTACTCCCCTTGTTTACTATGTCATCTCCCACTCAAACGGTAAAGAAGTGTGTTTTTACCATCTGACAACCATTTACATACTTGTTTGATTCTAGTATACATACATTGTAGTTTCAGAACTGTTCATCTTTTTTTCTGCTTAAAACAACTTTATTAGCTAGAATGCAAAGCATATTTTGGTATACTTATTCTGGTCTTTAATTTTATGACTCTACTCATATCCAAAGATATCTAGGTCAATTATTTTCACTGTACCATGTTGAGGAAAGTCATTTAATGTATAATTACTACATTTAGATTTTTCTATCACTTTCTGTATTCCATCTTGGGATATCCAGATAACCTAAATTTAAAAAAGCCAGGCATATGTATTAAGACTTTTTTCCTTTCTAGAGGCAGTAGTAAGTAGTTCAATGATAGAACACTCATCTTTGCAGTGGCGCTGGTGTGACTTTGAACCAATGTAAATTCAATGTAGACACACATCTCTCAGCAGAGACTGGCAGGTTTCTATCATACTTAACTGGTTTCAGTGAAACTGAGTCAGTTTTAGTGAGGCTTGCAGAATAAGGTAGACAAGGGAGAGAGACTTGGTGTTCCAGTTTAAAAACATCAGCCACTGAAAACCTTTCACTGATCACTGTTGACTGAACCATAGTGCTCGGGGCCATCCACAGTAGATGACAACCACCACATCAACTAGATTTAGACTTTGTAATATGAAGATTACTCACTCAAATATACAATTTAATAGATCTTAATATATTTACATATTTGTGCAATCATTATGATTTTTACCTTTCAATATGGCAGTAGTTAGAACAACAGCAAAATATTCTGCACTGACAGTATACACAACACATTAATCTGATGCTTCTAGTTTTGTTTTGGTTTAATTAAAAAAGGCATTTAGCCATGCCCAATATTGGGCTTTGGGAGGTCTTATAACAGTTAATTTTGGTGGATATTTCATATCACATCATCACTTACTCCATGGTTGGACATTCAATTTACCCATGTTCTAATAGCAAATCAAGAGCTTTTATTTAAAAGGAGAATAGCTGTTTTCTAAAGAAGAATGCTTCTCTAAAGCTCTGTAGCACCGAGGTGTGATTCTACTGTGGTGAATAGTCAATAGCACTTTGGCCATATATTGAATTTGCCTTAACACATAGACCATGTGAAAGAGCAGGGTGGTTTTTTCCCCCCTATCTTGGAATTCTGGGAAACATCATATTCATGGAAATATTTAATGGTTCATTTAAAAAAGCTCATAAAAGATAACAAGAAGGTCCTTTTGGACTATATAGGCTTTTCTCTTTTTGTCATTGGTTTTGTTGTAGGTATTGTTTTTTTATAACACAATTAAACATTTTATCCATACATTTCAATAATATGATATCATATTGTGATATAACATCGCAATATGATATGTTCAAATCAGCACAATAGCAGGTTTTTAATAATTCATCAGTATCAAAAATTAGTACAGTGTTTTTCTCTGAGTAGTACAATACTTTTTTTCTTTTCTCATGAATAGATTGCAAGTCTTAACTTCATGTGAATTTTAGAGATGTGCCAAAAAGAATTACAAAGAGATAAAGCATAAACTGGTGGAACCAGATATTCATTCCTCGTTAGGCATTTATTAGAAAATTTTTCAATTTTCAGAATTTCTATTTAAAGTACCTAAATATGAAAATTCAGAGTGGTATGGCTTCATAAATGTAGCTTATAATTTAGATTTAGTTTTCATGGCTTTTATCAATTTAGTCACATACAAACAGGGCTATTTGATATATTCTGTTTCCTGGCTTTCAAGATTTCCAGTCTTTTCAGGGTAGAAATGAAAGATTATGAGTATGTAACATTTCTAAAGCTCTTTAATTTCTATGCCAACCCTAGCTTACTTTCTATTGTTACCTAGCTTACAATCTCTAGCTTACAACCCTAGCTTACAATTTCTATTGTTTCTTTATTTTGCTTGAACGTGAGTTTCTGCCTATTGTTGTCTCTGCACATCTATCTGGGATAGGCAGGATAAACAAGCCAGAAGATAGAACCACAGTACAGAAGTTCCGGTGGTGGTGGTGGTGGGGGGATATGGAAGAGGAGAAGGTGGGGAAAGGTAGGGAGGATTAACAGACCCAGGGACAGTGGAATAACAAGAATCAGTGATGAGGAAGGTTTAGCAGGTCTAGTAGGACTTGATCAAGGGCAATGTAATTGAAAGTAATTACTGAAATCCAAATGAAGGCTGAGCATGATAGTGGGACAAGAGGAATGTAAAAAGTAAAATGAATGCCCCATAAACAAACAAACAAACAAGCAAACAAGCAACCAAAAGTAAAATGAAATAGAGGAAATACCTAGGTGACCAAGGGCATTTATAAAAGTCTAAATACAGCCATGTACATATGTAAACATATTCATATATGATAGTGGGTAAATAGATCTGTGTACATATATTTATAGATTTAGCATTAAGGAAGCAGATGAACATTGGGTCTCTACCCTAGTTCTCCCTCAACGCAAGAATGCTTTTTTCTAATAATCTGGCACACTGAGATGCTCACCTTCCCAACATGATCGCTCAAGATAGAGCAGGTCCACAAGCAAATGTAGTGAAGAAAGCTAATGGTGCCTGGCTATAAAAAGATATATAATCTTGGTTCTAAAAGGCTAGAAAATAAACAAGTGGTCATTTAACTCAGAAGTAACAAAGCCCACATGGTACTATTCCTACCGTTTGTCTCTAGTGTTGTCCCTTATGGTGGTGTGGGTCATTGAGGAATACCATGTCTCCAGGTGGGGCCAGCATCATGATCCTTTCTGTGCACTGGCTGCTCTAAACAGAATATTGTGTACAGGACTTGGTGCGTCAGGATATTCTTCACTCCTTTTTCCTTCCCCCTCATTTCCTGCTGTGTTCTCTGAACAGACACATCCCTCTCCTTGAGCTGTAGCTTTAGTTCAGCCCTGTGAAATGAATTCTTCTGGGGAACAGAGGGCTGTCCACTTAGTTGATAATGTGGCCAGACCCTCAGGTCTCTCTATTTGTTCTCTGCTTCAAGCTAGGGTGTTGTTTTCTTGTCTTGGAACACTCTGTTGAAATCTGATCCCTTTTTCCCTGTGGAGATATAAACAACACCTTCCCCTTGGGTGGTTTAGTGCCCTTTCCCACACTACTCGTGTCTTTCCGTCCTTCCTATGGTAACCTTTCTAGTTGGTTACCATATGTATCGTGACCCCTGCAATGTTACTTGGACCTCTCCCAGGAGTGAATGTATATAGTAGCTTCTTCCCTATCTCCCTTCTGGATTTTTTTTAGTTCACCTCAGTGGTCTCATCTTGTGCTTGACTTACTTTGCTTAACATAATTTCCTCCAGTTTGTCTCATATGGCAATGTGTTTCATGCATTCACTACGCCTTTTAGGGATATGTAATAAATAGTCCATTGTATGTATGTACCACAGTTTTTTAATCCATTCACTTGTTGATGGAAATTGGGGTTGTTTCCAAATCCTTGCAATTGTAAACTGCATCACTTTGCACATTGGAGCTGTGGTTTGTTTCTTTTGTCTTCTGGGTATATGCCTAGAAGGAGGGTCGCTGGATAGCAAGATAGCTCAATTTTCATATGCTTTAGATATTGTCAAGTCAATTTTCATAATGGCTTTACATACCTTTAGGTCCATCAGCAGTGGACAAGAGTTCCTCTCTCTCTACAGATCCTCCAACACCGGTCGCTTTCTGATTTTTTGAATTGGGCTATAATTGGGGTGTTAGGTGGTATCTCATAGTTGTTTTAATCTGCATTTCTCTTATGGATAGATATCTGGAACATGTTCTCATGTATTTATTGGCCATTTGGATTTCTGCCCTTGAGAAACTTCTGTTCAGGTCCTTTGCCCCTCCTCAGTGGACAATTAATTTTTTTTCTTGTTTTAAGTTAGCTGAGTGTTATAGATTTTAGCAATAAGGTCTTTGTCTGATGTGTCATTGCTAAAGATGTTTTTACATTCTGTGGTCTCTCTTATTACTCTCGGTGAATTCTTTCAATGTACACAGTGTTTTATCTGTAGTATATCCCACTTGTCAATTTGTGCCTCCTTCGGGTTTGCATCCTTTCCTATTTCTGATAGTCTCTGTATTCCCTAAGTCAAAGTTCTCAGATTTGTTCCAATTCCCTCACTGATGGTCTTAATAGTTTGGGGTTTTACCTCTAGGTCTATGATCTACCTTGAGTTCTTGTGTATGGAGTGAGGTAAGGTTCTTGCTTCAATTTTCTGCAGCTATGTAGCCATTTGTTTTTCTAGCACCAGGTATTGAAGAGTGCATCCACTTCCCATTTGACATTTTGGGGGCCTTTTTTGAAGATGAATTGTCTGTATGCTCTCTGATTTTATTTCTGGATTTTCAATCCTTTTCCATTAGTCTGAATATCTATCATTATAGCAATATCAATTCGTTTGACCACTGTGCTATAAAGTTGGTGCTAAAGTCACGTAAAGCAAGCCCTCCTACTGTGTCCTTCTTCTTCAGACATTTTTTGCTAATTCTGGCTCTTTTCCCCTCTCCATATGAAGTTGGTAATTTGATTTTCCAATTCTTTGTAAAAAGGTGATGGTATTTGGATCAGGATAGCACTGAACTAATATAATGACTTGAGTAGAACTGACATCTTTACTATATTGAGTCTTCTGATTCAAGAGCATGGGATATCCTTCCATTTGTTGAGGTCACCCTTGGTTTTATAGTTTTCCTCATACAGATCTTTTTTTTTTTTTTTTTTAGTGAGGCATATCCCAAGATATTTCCCATTGTTTATGGCTATTGTGAAGGGTACCACCTTTTTTAATCTCATATTCTGTGGGATTTTCTGATGTGTATAGCAGCCTGATAGACTTCTGTTTGTTGATCTTGTAATCTGCCATTCTGCCATATTCCTCTATTGGTTCCAGTACTTTTTTGTGGAACTTTTGGAATTTTCCATATATGAAATCCTATCATCTGCAAGTAACAATAGCTTCACTTCTTCCTCTCCTAGATGAATTCCTTTGATATCTTTTCTTTGGCTTACACTGTTAGTTTTGGCCTCCAGTATGATGTTAAGTAGGAGTTGAGACAACGGAAATCCTTGTCTAGCCCCTCTTTTCAGAAGAATTGATCTTGTTTTTTCTCCATTGCTTACCACACGAACTGTTAGTTTTTCATATATAGCTTGTACTATATTGAGGAATTTTCCTTCCATTCCTATCTTCTTGAGTGTCTTAAACAGGAATTAGTGCTGGATGTTGTTGAATGCTTTTTCCACATCAATCAATATTAACATGTATTTCTCATATTTTTTTCTGTCAATGTGGTGAATAATACTAATGGTCTTTTGTATGTTGTACCATGTCTGCATCCCTGGTCTGAATCACCCTTGATCATGGTGAATTATAAATTTTTGTATTCTACTAGCCAACATTTTGTTAAGTATTTTTGCATTGATGTTCATTAGGAAAATTGGTCTGTAGTTCTCAATTCTTATGGGATTCTTACCTGGTTTAGCTATCAGAGTTATACTAGTTTCATAGAAACAATTTGGGAGTTTGTCATCTTTTTCTATGTTCTGGAAGCTTTTCTGTAGGATTGGTGTCATTTCTTTCCTGATTGCATCTCCTGTGAAGACATATGATCTAGGGGATATTTATTGTTGGTAATCCATTGATAATATTTTCTATTTTGTTTATTGGTGTGGGTCTGTTGAGATTCTTGAAGTTTATCGGGAATAGTCCAGGGAGGCATTGCTTTTAAGAATTTTCCCATGCTTTCCAAATTTTTGAAATTTTGGTGTACAACCCTTTGTAATATTGTGTAAAACTTTTGATTTCACTAGGGTCCCTTGGAATGTCCCCTTTTCATTCCTCATCCTTGCTATTGAAATACTTCTTTGGTTAAGTTCTCCAGAAATTTGTCAATTTTGTTTATCTTTTATGAAGAACCAACTTTTAACAGCATTAATTTTTTTCATAGTTTTCTTATTTTCCATCTTCTGAATTTCAGTCTTAATTTTTATTATTTTATTTGTTTTTCCATTAGTTGCTTTGTCTTGTTGATTCTGCTCTATTTACTGTAAATTTTGTCCCAACATGTCAATAATAAGTCTTCTTTTCTTCAGGTGTGCATATATTCTATGAAACTGATGACTATCATTATTGTGTCTCATAAGTTTGGGTACATCATGTTCTCACCCTCATTGATTTCTAGACATTTCAAATTTTTTTTTGGTGGGGGCATCACTGCCCTCTGGTGGGAGTAGGCCTCCCACCCTTGTTCCTGGAGAGCTGCTGCTGGAGAGCTGCTGCTGGATTTGAATCTCCAGCCCAGTAGGCCTCAGTCCCATGCACAACCACTATGCCACTGGGGCTCAGCCCAGACATTTCAGAATTATCTCAGCTTTGGGCTAGTGCACACACCTTTTGCAGTAGAGAATTATTCATTCTCCAATTGTTTAACCTTGTTTTCTTTATCTTCCTTTTGTTGATTTCCAGTCTTATGGCACAATTGTCAGAGAGAGAATTTTGTATGAACTCAATGTGCTTAAATTTATACTCTAGCATTTGGTCCATCTTTGAATATGTGTCATGTGGGCTGGAAAGAATGTGCATCACCTTTTTAAAAGTGTTAAAATGTACATAGAACTTAATTATGTCTTTTATTTACAGGAGTTGTAGATCTTCGGTTAAGCTTTAGAGATGATGATAGAGTGCGGATGGTCGAAAGAAGCGATGGATTCAGTGATACTAATTAGCCAAGGTAGTATTGATGTTAGAGCAAACGTCACCTGTGAAGTGGTCAGAGACTACTGAGGCAATCTCCACAAAGAAATTAGAAGACAAGAGGAAAAATTCTTATTAAAGAGATTGGATTAAACAGTGGCCATGCAACTCAAAAGCAACAAAGCACACATGTTAGAAGAATACCAGTTTGTGGGACCAAGAGGTGCCAAAGGGATCAGTTATCAGGCTTCAAGAACTAATAATCATAACGTTATATGTGCACTTTCCTGATATCATCGCTGATGACAAATATGTGCATAAGCAAATGTGGTAAAGAAAGCTGATGGTGCCTGGCTATCAAAAGATGTGGCATCTGGGGTCTTACAGACTTGAAGGTAAACAAGCAGCCATATAGCTCAGAAGCAAGCCCACATGGATGAAGCACACCAGCCTGTGTGACCACGAGGTATCAAAGATCAAAAAACTAAAAACTATATCATTACAAATGAGGGGGAGAGAGTGGGGACCCAAAGCCCATCAATAAGTGAATTGACATCTTCTTACAGAGAGGTTGCAGCATGGAGATAAGCTAGTCAAGGTACAGTATAGTAATAACGAAATGTACAACTTTCCTCTGGTTCTCAAATGCTTCCTCCCACCAACTATCATAATCCCAATTCTATCAGACAGATTCAGCTAGACCAGAGGATGTACACTGGAGTCAGAAACATGGGGAAATTAGGATAGATGATGCCTTGGGACAAGTGGGGTGAGTGGTGATACTGGGAGGGTGGACAGATGGTGGAGTATAGAAAGGGGAAACTAAAATCTCAGGGATCTACATGTGACCTCCTATCTGGGGTGCAGACAACGCGGTGGTGGGTGAGGCGACACATTGGACAGTGTACGATATGAAGAGGTAATAACAATTTGTAAATTATTAGGGGTTCATGGGGGAGGAGGAAGGGGAGGGGAAATATGGGGAGCTGGAATAACAAAAAAAAGAACTAGAGGAAATGGGGAAAGAGGAGCTTATGCTGGGGGCTCAAGTAGAAAATGTTTGGAAACGAATTTGGCAACATGCGTACAAATATGCTTAATACAAATGATGTATTAAATGTTATTAGAGATATAAGAGCCCCCAATAAATTCTATATTAAAACAAAAGAGGGGATGGCCAAGAAGATGGTCCCGAAGTTGATGTCTGGCAAGGAAACTGGAAAGTGGTAGAAGGTTGGAGGAACAGAGTCCCTGGATCTGCTCCGTTCAAACACTGTTGAAGCAAGAGACAGATCCTTGGAATCACAGGGCAAGCTTCTGTGTGTGTATTTATTACTATCAATTGTTCTCTGAGCATTGATAAAAAGAACAGATTGGATTATGGTGAGTCTCTTCAGGGCATTTTGGAGCCAAGTATTTGGAATAGGACCAAAGATGGATAGGATCCTTGCCCTTGATTCTAGGATTTCATGGATGAAAACAAAATGTTCATAATCATGAAGAAGTTAACATTCAAAAGATTTTCTTATAATATAAATAAATATCTGAAACAAATATCTTCAACAAATATCTTGAGTTTTAGTTGCAATAGTTGAAACCTAATAGATTGCTTATTCTCAATTTGCAATTTGTATCTTCTCCTTGTTTTTTGAACCGAAAATTTGAACTATGTTTTCTCTAATTGATGAAATAAAATAGTCTCCAAACTTCAGGGATACTTACCAGAGTAAACTTTCATTTTAATTTTATGCATGGTCTATTACAGAGTACTAAATATGATCATCTTAAAATATGGAGAAAATTTTAAGAGGTATCAGATAAAAGAGCTATATTAGTCTGTTGCATGTGTCTTACCTGATTTCAGGTAAGGAAACAGACTGACTTAGACTAATTTTTTTCTAGTAATAAAAAAAAAACCATTATGCCAGGGCAAAAAAGGACAGACTAAACAATTTTTATGCAATCTCAAAGAATATCAAACTAGTTTAAATTATTTTCTAGTAAAACTGTTGAATGAATTAATTATATAACACATCATTATATAATTCTTCTTTAAGTAACACTTCTGTGCACTTAAAAAAGAGATGTCCCCTTTATAAGTTCAATGCTATCCCGATCCAAATACCAACAACCTTCTTCAGAGAACTGGAAAAACTGACCAACAATTTCATATGGAGAGGGGAAAAAACCCAGAATTAGCAAGGATCTCCTCAAGGATAAGAACACAGTCAGAGACCTGGCTTTACCTGACTCTCACACTCACTACAAAGCCATCATGATCAAAACAGCATGGTACTGGCATAATGACATACCCAGATCAATGGAAAACAATAGAAAACCCAGAAATAAAACTGTTAGCATATAGACAGTTGATTTTTGACAAAGGCCCCAAAAGCATCAAGTGGGGGGGGGGGTGATGCCCTATTTAACAAATGGTGCTGGAGACAATGGAAATCTACATGTAGAAAAGTGAAGCAGGATCTCTACCTCACCCCATGCACAAGAACAAACTCAAGGGGGAATCACAGACCTAGAAGTAAAACCACAAATCATCAGGACCATTAGCAAGAGAAAATCTAAGAACCTTGCCCCAGGGAATACAAAGGCTAACTGCAATAGGACAGGGTACACTTGCAGGGGAACCTGAAATTGACAAATGGGACTTACTAAGAATAAAATACATGTGTGCACCAAAGGACTTTACCAAGAGCGTAGCCAGACAAACCACAGACTGGGAGAGGATTTTTAGCAGCGGTACAAAATACAAAGGATTTATTACAAAAATCTGCAATATCCTCATTTCATGCAAGAAGATAAAAACAGATAATCTTTTGAAGAAATGGGAAAAAGAACTGAAAAGAAGTTTCACTGGGGAGGAGGTCCATATGGCCAATAAACATATGAGAAAATGCTCCCACTCACTAGCCATCAGGGAAATGCAAATCAGAACAACCATGAGATATCATCTAACACCCTTGAGGCCAGCCCAAATCAGAAAATAAGAGTGCAACAAAAGTTGGAGGGGATATGGTGAAATAGGAACACTTCTACATTCCTGGTGGTCATGTAGATATGTACAACTGCTATGGAAAGCGGTCCAGTAATACTTAATGAAAATGGAAGTTGAGCTACCCTATGATCCAGTTATCCCACTATTGGGTATATATCCAGAATGGGCAAGAAATAAACCACAGCCAGTAATATGCACGTCAATGTTTACTGCAGCACAATTCACAATCAGAAAGACTTGGAAACAATCTAAATTTCCATCAGTAGATGAATGGATCAGCAAACTCTGGCACATACACACAATGGAGTTCTAGGCCTCACTCCAAAGCTTGGATAAGCATATGAAACACATCTCTGCATGGGAAGAACTGGAGGAAATTATGCTAAGCGAATTTAGTCAATCACAAAAGGATAAGTACTACACAAGCCCCTTGAGGTAAGTAGAAACAGCATGGTGAGTATAAAAGAAAAGACTCCTATACCAACAGTTGGTCCAAGATGTAGGGTAAGGGGAGAAGGGAAAACCAAACCCAGGAAGGTACACGATGGGTACAGCACAGTAATGCGAGAAGGATGAGGGGGTAGAGAGGATAGGGAGATAAAAGGGAGTTCAAAATTGGGAGGATAACTGAGGGAACGGGGCACTAATCCACCCGGGGGGTGGGGTGGGGAGTACTGGTCTTGTCTCCACAGAAACCAGAGTGGGCAAGCAGTTCCTATCACAAAGCACCCAACCACGGGGACAGCATGGACTCATGGAAGGATGCAAGAAAAGAGAGAGCTACAGAGCCAGACGAAACCAGAGTCAGATGGAATCCATCCCTAGAAGTGGGCGTGGCAGAGAACAGGTTGGGAGAGGGGCCAACATCCCACACCAACAGGGACAATGTCAAGAAGGGAGGAAGAGGAAGAGAGCTGGTCCAAGCTCCATGCCGACACATTTTGCTCAGAGGAATACATCCCTCTGGAGACCCAATGAGCCACAGAAAGGACTGAGCAAACGTTTCCTGGGGTCATGAGAGAGGGGAGAAGGGGGTGTGGAAAAACACATGAATGGGGGAGGGGGAGAAACAAGTGGTCTGGAATTGATGGAAAGAGGGTGTGGGAGATCTGGTTGGGATTAAGCAAGGACAATGATTCTGTGAGGAAACACTGAAACACCAATGAAGATGGAACATGGTGGTGGGACAGACGGGAGATGGAAGGAAATAGAGGAAAGAGCTAGAAGGCAAAGGGTACTTGCAAAGGTCTAATCATAGGTATGTCCATACATAGATATAAGTATCTACTATAACATGGGAATAAATATAAGAATATATCTATAAGCCAAATACTAGGGTAGCTAGTGGACCTTGGGCCCTCACCCTGGCGCTCCCTCAATGCAAGAACAATTTGGTGCCCAGCCATCAGAGGATATATCGTCTGGGGTCTTAAAAGCCTGAAGATAAACAATAGACCATTTACTTGAGAAGAGACCACACCCACACAGAAGTAGCACAACAGCCAGCGTGGACACATGGTGGTGAAAGATCTAGGCAATAGACATCAAATGGGGGGAAAAAACACATATCGCTGAACACACAAACCTCCACTGAGAACATGTGGGAACATGAGCAAGAGTGCTGAAGAAAGCAGATGGTGCCCAGCTATCAAAAGATATAGCATGTGGGGTCTTAAAGGCGTGAGCATAAACAAGCAGCCATCTAGCTCAGGAGCAACAAAACCCACCATAAAAGAAGCTCACTTGTCTGTGCTGAAACAATCAGTTATCAGGCATCAAAGAACAAATATCATAATCAATGGACCAATTGACTCCCAATATCGCTGAAGACAGATGGATACAGAGGCAAAAAGAGTAGAAGAAACAATGGCACCCAGCTACCAAATGATTGAATGTCTAGAGTCTCAAAGACTTGAAGATAATCGTGTCGCCATTCAGCGCAGAAATAGCAAAGTCCGCATGGAAGAAGCACACCAGCAAGTGTGATCAAGAGGGGCTGAAGGGAGCAGGTATCAAGCATCAAAGAACAGGAATCACTTCATTATGAGTTAGGGGGAGAGTAGGGTGGGGACCTAAGGCCCGCTGGTGCGCAATTGGTCACCCCTTTTCAGGGGAGTCACAGGGAGGAGACAGATTATTCAAGTGCAGCTGGGCAGTGATGATGTATACAAGTTTCCTCTACTTCTTGAGGCGTTCCTCCCCCCCAACCACCATGGTCCCAACTCTATCTTGCAAATCCAGATGGACTGGAGAAGGAACACTAGTGGAGAGGGGAGCTGGAGATATGGGGAAACCAACGTGGATGAGCCCCTTCAGGCTGGTGGTTAGATTGGAACTACGGGATGGGTGGAGAGAAGGTGGGGTAGAGCGACAGAACCAACTGCAAGGATCTATACATGACCTGTTTGGAGGACGGATATGAGGGGAGTGAGTTGAGGGAGGTGTCGGGCAGTGTAAGATACGCCAGAACAATAATAATTTACAAAATATTGAGGGTTGATGGGGGAGGGAGAGCAAGGGAAGTGGGGAGGGGATGGAAAAACAGATAACAAGGGCTCAATAGAAAAGGTGGATGTTTGGAGAATGATGACAGCAGCAGATGTGTGAAGGTGCTTGGCACAGTATGTTTATTTATGTATTGTGAAAAATGATGTACGGGCCCCTAATAAAATGATTTTTAATTAAAAAAATAAAGAAAGAAAATGATGCACAAAAATATTTTAAAAAAGAGATGTCCTGTTTTGTATCTAATGATGAGCATCCCTGGAATGTCCCTCAAGGAAGAAATATTAGGCAGGTGGGATCACTTAGTATTTCTCAAATCATGCCACCTACTCATATGGACAGTATTGGTAGCCACTAAAATCAAGGTGAAACATGTTTTCCTAGGTGCACCTCTGTAGTTTCAAAAAAGAATTTTAATGACATCCTTAATATTTTGTTTCCATGGGCACAAGAGATCTAAAATTGATGGTGAATATGGTATATAATGCCTCATATAGTAGATCAAATGCAATAAGTACAAGAAGAATTACTGAGAGCAAAATGGAGGGTGAACATGATAGTTGGACAGGAAGAAGAGAAAAGAAAAGAACGCAAAAGATATTGACAGATATAGCTATAGGCACATATATACATACATTAACTTATAATGAAAGGAATAGAGGCCAATGCACATATTTAGAAATGTTAAGTATTAAGATATAAGATGGCTGAGGGCCTCTTTTTAAGGAGCCCCACCTTACCAAACACAAGAACACTTTGTCACTCTTTGATCCTCACCTATGCCACACAATTGGTGAAGACAAAATGGATGTGTAAGCAAATGTGGTGAAGAAAGCAGATAGTGCCCAGCTATCAAAAGAGATAGCATCTGGGGTTTTACGGACTTCAAGTTAAGCAAGTTGCCATCTAGCAGGGAAGAAAATAAGCCCTCATGGAAGAAGCATACCAGTTTGTATGATCATAAGGTATTATGGAATCAGTTATCAGGTTCCAAAAGATCCAACACTAACAATTATATCAATGTGAAAGAGGGCATTTTAGAGTGGAGACCCAAAACCCATCTGCAGACAGTTGGACATCCCTCTACAGAAGGGTTTCAAGGAAGGGATGATGATTCAATCAGGGTGCAGGATAGTACCAACAAAATGCACGTCAATCTCCCAGTTCCTGACTCCTTCTTCTCTCCCACTACCATGACCCAGTTCTACCTTACAAATCCGACTAGACCGGAGAACACACATTGGTACAAATAAGCGCTCTCAACACATGGAATTCAGGACATATATAACCCTTAGGAATAGTAGTGGGAGTAGTGCTATCATGAGGGTAGTGGGATTTGTGGGTCCCGGGGAGAGGAAGGTTGAGAAAGGATGAACCCATCACATGTTTAGATATATAGTCCCCCACCCCAAGCCCACCCCTGGGCATGAATAAGAGAAATGTTGGCCAAGGGAGACAACAGATAGTGTAAGAAATGAAATAACAATAATGAAACATAATTGATCAAGTATTCGTGAAGGTGGAAAGTTGGGGAGAAGTGAAAAAATAGGAGCTTTTGCCAAGGGCTCACTAGAAAAAAAATGTGTTGAAAATGTTGATGGCAACATATGTATAAGCATGCTTAATATAATTGAATGATGGATTGTTGTAAGATTTGTAAGAGCTCCACAATAAAATGATTAATAAAAAAGATTTCCTTTTGCTGATGGTTTCACAGAGGCTGTTTTTTCTCTTTCAAATTTAAAACAGTGATTTTGCCGTAATTTTACATTTTCACAGATCATGCAGCTCATAATTTTCTGCAAGTGGCATGTTAAAATGTCAATAAGAATAACTTACATCTATGGAAAAATTGGTATGTTAAAATCATATTTACATATTATCTCATTTGGACTTCGTACTAAAATGTATGTTCTGAAATAGAAAATAAGATATATTAATAGTAACTCAAAGGATCCCTGATGGCACTGTGGGTTAAACTCTAGGCTATTATCTGCAAGGTTTAGAGTTCAAAGCCACCAATTGATCCACAAGCAAAAGATGAGACTCTTGGGGCTGAGCCTCGGTGGCCTAAGTGGTTGAGTATGGGACTTGGCCCACTGCCTTGGAGGTTCAAATCCAGTGACGGCTCTCAGGAGCAGCGCTGGGTACCTCCCACGACCACCAGAGGGCAGTGATGCCCCCCTGATAAAAAGTTGAGACTCTGCTTCCATAATTGAGCAGTTGTACTTTTTCCGACAGGGTAACTATGAATTGATATCAACACCATGATGGTGGAATAGCAACTCATGCTTATGTGTCATATTACACTTTAACTTGAAAATTTATAAACTGAAGCATTATACAGCCTTTCATTTAATCCCTATAAATTCCACTTTCCATATTTTTTAAAAGCTTGGAAATGTCGAATATCTTGCTCAGTATACTATATAGTGAGTATGTGACTGCCTGAATTTGAACTTAGAATTTCAGATTTGAGTTCTGATTTCATTAGACTAGATTTTTTAAAAAATTGATTAAAAGATAATTTTATTGGGGGCTCTTCTACCTTTTATAACAATCCATACACCAATTGTACCAAGCATATTTGTACATATGTTGCCAACATTGTTTTCTAGACATGTACTTTATGTTCAACCCTTGGTATCAACTCCTTCCTTCCCTTGCCTCCCTCCCTTCTCCACCTTCGTGGCTCCTTGATAAATGATAAATGATTATTATTTTCTTATCTTACACAGACGGCTGTCTCCCTTCTCCCACAGTTTCTGTTATTTGTCCCCCCAAGGGAAGGGCAGGGAGAGAGAGAGAGAGAGAGAGAGAGAGAGAGAGAGAGAGAGAGAGAGAGTCCATCATGGTGATCAGGTCTCCCTTCCTCTCCCTTTTCCCCCACCTTCTTTACACATGTCCTCATAGGTCCTTATCACACATGATTTTCTTTTCTTTTCTTTTTTTTTTTTTTTTGGCATCACTGTCCTCTGGTGGTCATGAGCATGATTTCCTTTTATTGAAGCTAGGAATGGTGTCCCTAAAGTAGAGGACATACATTTACACATTCTTCAGAAAGTAGCGGTCAGTGACATCACATATGCTAAAGATGTATGATGAATTAATGTATAAGCCTGCTGAGAGAAGGAGCACACTGGGTTAAAGTAACTCTAGTGCTAATTGAAAGATTGCTAGCTAGAATCCATTAGCTCCCCTGCAGGAGAGAGATGTGGCAGCAGTCAAAGTGTGGTTTTGGAAATGTCACAAGACAGTTCTACTGTGTTCTATAAGGTCTCTATAAATCAGAATTTACTCAAGGGCAACATGTTTGTTTTGTTTTCTGTTGTTGTTTAAATAAGCAAAAGGATTAAATTCTTACTTGGCAATTCTCATCAACTTAGCTGTTTTTTTTTAAAGGAAGCCAAGAAAAAAAAGTAATACTTGAAAAAGCTTTTATTTTTCTAAGCCAAAATCTCTGTTTATGCCTTTTGTTACTTGCTTTTAAAATTACTCTACTTATCTAATTCTCTTATTATCATCTCTGCTCTTTTTTCTTTTCTTCTTTGCCCCACCAAAGAAAATTTTGCTAATATGATCTGAAGAAAATAAGAAACTTTCGCTATCAATGAACATGAAAGAAGGTCATGGATATCAAATATGCCACCCTGTATTTTTTGTAAATGAGGAGTCCAGGAATTCAGGTCTAAATTGGCAGGATTTTCTATGTACCTCGTAGGCCAAGAGAGCACAATTCAGAATACACACTGCAAGGAAGTCTGCCCTTCTTGGAACCAGAGACAGGAACGACAATGCTTTTGAGGTAGTCCAAGTGGAAAATTCAGTCAACCGCCCAGTTTGCCCATCAGGTATGGGTTTGTTATCAACAACTTCAAAGCTTCTGGTCCTAGTCAAAGTGGATAAGTAGGCTTAAAAAATAAAATAAAAAGCTTCCTTCTTGATGGCTCTGGGCAGGTAGACCTTTTAGAGGAGCCAGAAATTTATAGCCACGAGGATAGTATTTACTGGGTGCAGCTGAACAAACTAATATCTCACAAATGGCCAGGCCCGAGAGTGATTTCTTCGTGCTGTGATACAATTGAATTCTTGTGCATTTCTACAGGCTTCTTCTGAGCAATTGGCCACTGAAATAACAAGGAGTAAGGAAATAACCGTGAGAATTCTCATAGAGTTTGTTAAAAAAAATCACTTCTTAATATCCAACTATTTTCAATGAAATCTGAGATAGGTCTTCTTTTGTTTTGTTCAATTTGGGCAACTCAGTTAAGAAATGGACACCTGCGCTCATAGCAGGTAATGTTTAGGAAATTTGATTTTTAAAACTTGCTACCTTAGAAAAATAATCTTCATAGTGTATATTCAGGTAATCTGTGAACATATTTCTGTTTTACAGTGTGAGTAAAATTCAATTCCTTTGAATATGAATTCGATAAATTATTTTTATACTATATTATGCTCTAGGGTGACTAAAATCATAGAATTGAATTTGTATTGTATGTCAGAAAATATATTCTCCTTTGGTTCTGTTGCTAATTAGCTATTTAGAAAAACAAATCCATTTTAAATAAATCTCATTTAAATTGCTTACATATAAACCCAGGTCAAAGCTGAAGTGTGGTAGTTATATAATTGTTAATATAAGGATAGGTCTGTAGGGATGGAGTCTAGTCTGTCAATCAGATCATAGTCAATAAGACTTCTGGGTTGTCCTGGTCTTCTGAGAATTCTGGGAAATGTGGTACTTCCTTATCGGAGGAGGGAGACACCTCTCTCTCTGCTGACTTCCCTGGGAGACACTGCAACTGACAGGACACATAAACTACCCTAGTGTCCTGAGCCAGGCAAGCCACATGCAACCAGACAACAGAAGCAACCAGATCTCTGAAGTCAGAAGCCACAGAGAGACCACTGCCAGCACTGAGATGTTTACAATACCACTGGTTCCAAAGTCTTTCTACCCACTGGCTTGTGATAATTTGCACTTTGTATCATTGCATGTGTTTTGTGAGTCTAAAGAGGACTTTATAGATTAGTAGACCCCCCAAATATAACTTGGGGTCCCACTGTCATTCATAACCTTCGGACATATGGGCTAATTTGGACTTATTACCTTGGGCTGGACTGGGTTGAGATGCTTTCACAATGTTTAATTCTTCTTGTATATAAATCTCTCCTTTATATGCATAGGAGTGTCCCCATGAATTTGTTTGTCTACTCAGACAAACATAGAAGAAATTATAATTAACTCACAATAGCCAAAATACAACCCGAGGTATATAACCTATCTGAATTTGGATAACATTTCAAGAACAGATTTAATACACTGAGCATTAATTCTAGAAAACCTGAAGCATTGTTGGATGATAGCAAGAATAGTTTAAATGAAGAAAGCAGATCCTTAAAAAGATTGGAGAAGTAGAAAAGATCAAGATGAATGTCAGAAGACTCTCTGAAACTTGCTTAATTGTAGAGTGACTACGGTAAATAGAAGAAATGATGCCAAAAGCTGAATAGAAATTTTCAAAAGGCAACTTGAGAAGACGAAGTATAATAAGGAAGTGTGCAAAACCTGGAGTTAGTAGAAACCAAAGTAAGGGAGACAGTGGTCAGTGTAAGATATGAAAATAATAATAATCATTTATAGTTTGTCAAGGAATCATGAGGGTGGGGTGAGTAGGGAAAAAAGAGGAACTGATACCAAGGGCTCAATAGAAAGTAGATGTATAGAAAATAATGATTGCAACATATGTATAAATATGTTTGATAGGGTTGATTTATGGCTTTTTATAAGAATTGTTAAGAACTCCCAATAATGATCTTTTAATAATTTTTAAAAGCCTAAATTAAGAATATCTTAACTGAAATAAATCAAGAAAAAATATCAAACCTTGAGTGAAAATATTGAAAGATCTCATGGGCTAAATATTTAGTGATGCAGAAAGCATCAAAATTAGATAAAAAGAATACAACAAAAAAGTCACTGTACTTATAAGAATAATCAGCATTCTACAATTTCATTTTGATCTGCTATATTCATTTCCCCAATGTACTTTCCTCCCATTCCTCTATTGTAAAGGGAAATGATAGGAGGCATATTTCTTATGTAGACCCCCCAAATATAACTTGGGGTCCCACTGTCATTCATAACCTTCTGCAAATCAGATTCTCACAATTAAGACTCTTATACGATTCCCTCCTATGACTTTGTATTATATTTTTTGAAAACCGTCAGTGACTGATGTTGGTGTGCTTCTTCCATGTGCATGCACTTAGTTGACAACTCACTTAGATGGCTTTCAAGACGCTAGATGCTCTTTTACCTGATAGTTATCATGGGGGAGTGTACATCTGTTCATGAGCCGTTTCTTAGTTCATTGGGGTGTAAGCCCAGTAACGTATTGCTGGATCATATGGTACTTCAATTGTCATCTGTTTTAGGAATTGCCATATCACTTTCCACAGTGGTTGTACACATTCCCAAGCCCACCAGAAGGTAATAGGCATTCCAAGCTCACCACAACCTCTCCAGCATTAGTTTTTTCTCAGTTTTAGAAAATTGTGCGATGGTTATGGGTGTTTTATGGCATCCCATGGCTGTTTTGATTTGTAGTTCACAGATGGTTGGTGAACACTAGCGTTTCCTCATGTGTTTATGAACCATTTGGGCATCATCCTTTATGAATCATCTGTTCATGTTCGTTCCCCACCTTTTCAGAGGCTTGTTAGTTTTTGTCTTGTTGTAGACTTGATATACCCTGTGGATTTCAATAATTAGTCCTGGTCCTTTATGTGATTGATAATATCTTTTCACATCCTGTGGGCTCTCTTTTTACTTGTTTTCCTTCTTACATCATTTCATTGGGGGCTCATGAAGCCCTTATTACAATCCATACACGAGTCCATTATATGTCAAGTACATCTATACATTTGCTGCCCTCATTATTCTCAAAACAATTGCCCCTATTTAAGCCTTTGGCATTGGCTCCTCAATTTTTCCATTAACTCCCTGCTCCAGCCTCCATCATGAACCTTCGATAATTTATAAATTATTACTTTATCATATTTTATACTGTTTGATGTCTCCCTTTACCCACTTCCCCATTGTCTGTACCACAGAGAAGAGGTTATATGTAGATCTTTATAATTGGTTCCCCCTTTCTCCCCGACCTTCCCTCCACCTTCCTGGTATCACCATTCTATCACTGCTCCTGAAGGGATCATTTGTCCTGGATTCCCTATGCTTCCGGCTCCTATGTTTACTAGTGTACATCTTCTGGTCTAGCTGAATTGGAAAAATAGAATTGGGATTATGATAGTGGGGAGCAGGAACCATTGAAGAACTAGAGGAAAGTTGTACGTTTCATCATAGCTACACTGCACCCCAGCTGGTCTGTTTCCTCCCCACAACCCATTTGTAAGGGGAAGTCTGTCACCTACAGATGGGATTTGGGTTCCCAGCCTGTACTCCCCCTAACTTATAATAATGCAATTTTTAGTTCTTTGATGCCTGATACCTCATCCCTTTGACACCTTGTTGATACCTTTGACACATGCTGGTGTGCTTCTTCCATAAGGGCTTTGCTGCCTCTGAGTAGATGACTGATTATTTACCTTCAAGTCTTTAAGACTCCAGATGCAATATATTTTGATAGCTGGGCCACATCAGCTTTCTTCACCACATTTATTTATGCACACATTTGTTTTCAGCGATTGTGTCAGGAAGATGAACAACATGGAATGCCAATTTAGTTGAGCAAAGGGTTCTTGCATTGAGTAAGTACTTGATTGGAAGCCCAATGTCCACCTGCTGCCTTAAAACTGAACCTATAAATATATGCACCTATATATTTCCTGTACACAGATTCTTAGATTTTCACAATTACCTCATTGATGACACTGAAAATTTTACATTAGGTCTACACTTTATATTTAGGTCTTTGATATGCCTTGATTTACTGTGTGTGTGGAGAAATATGCACATTATCTCATTCTTCTGCAGATAAATTTCCAGTTTTTCTGGCAGCATTTATTGAAGGCAGGTCTGCTTTCTAGTTTAATGCTTATTGAGACTTTGTAAATGATGAGTTTTTTGTAGATGGATATTTGTATTTCTAGGTTTTCTGTTCTGGTCCATGGTTCTGTGTGTTTATCATTATATCAGTACCAAGCTGTTTTGACAACTGTGTATGTGCAGAAGGTTTTGATGTCAGGTAGTGTAAGATCATTTATGTTGTTCTTTTCTTGAGGAGTTCTTTGCCTACTCAGGGCTTCTTTCCTTTCCATATGAAGTTGATAACTATTTTTCCCTTTCTGTGAAGAATAAAGGTGGGATTTGGAACAGAACTGTATTAAATCTGTACAGTGTTTTTTAATTGACATTTTCACAATATTGAGTCTTCCAATCCACAGACATGGGGTGTTGTTCCATTTGTGTAGATCCCTGTTGGTTCCTTGTAGTAATATTCTGTAGTGATTTTTTTTGTACAGAGCTTTGGTTTTTATGATTAAGCTTATTCCTAAGTATTTCAGCTTCTGTGTGGATATTTGGAATGGGATTGTTTCCTTGATGTCTTTTCAGCATTCCATCCCTGGTACCTAGGAATCAAATTGATTTCTGTTTATTAATCTTATATTCTGATACACCAGCAAGCTCTTCTTCTGTTTCTATCAATCTTATTGGATACACCTTAGGATTCTATCTCTATAACATCATATCTTCTGCAAATAGCAAAAGTTTAACTTCGTCTTTGCCTAATTTTATTCACTAATTTCTGGCTGTTGTTTTATGATAATGGCTAGGATTTCTAGCACAATGTTGAATAAGAGTGGGGATAAGGGGCATCTTTATCACTTCCCTTATCCTGTGGAAATATTTTCTATTTTTTCTCCATTAAGTGCAATATTGGAAATTAATTTTTCTTATATGATTTTTATTGTGTTAAAGATTTTCCCTTCTACTTCTAACTTCTTGAGAGCTTTAATTAGGAATGCATGTTGGATATTGTTAAATGCCTTTTCTCTAATGATATGATCATACTGTTCTTATCATTTTTCTTGTTACTATGGAGGGTTATAGAAATTGTTTTTGAAGGCTGAACCATTCTCACATCCTTGGTACAAATTGCCCTTTGTCATGAGGTATTATTATTTTTTATATTTTTGGATTTTATTGGCTAAGATTTTATTGAGAAATTTACAACCATGTTCATAAAGATATATGTCTGTAATTTTCTTTGTTGTGTCTTTGCCAGCAGGGTTATGCTATGTTTATCAAAAGAGTTTGGGAGTTTGTGGTCCCTTTCTACATTATGGAAGAGTTTTTGTAGGGTTGATGTGCATTCTTCTCTGAATACTAGGTAGCATTCTCTGTGAAGCCATTTGAACCAGGGCTTTTTAGATTGGGAAATTCTTGATGATATTTAGGTTGGGAAATTCTTGATGATAGTGTCTATTTCTTCTTTTTCTATTAGTCTGTTCAAGTTCTTACTGTCCATATGTGTTAATTTGGGAAGGAAATATTTTTCAAGGCCATAATTGAGTTAGTCTGTGTTGATTAGAGAAACAAATCCAGAGACATTCATATGTGTATAAGAAAGAGCTTTATATAAAAGATCAGTTGTATTTTGAGAAAACAAAATAGAGTTCAGACCAAGTTCATAAGTTCGATATTAGTCCATATGTCCCATACTAGTCCATATATTCTTCTTTAGGCTCACAGAGCACATGCAATGCTGCCAAATGCAGAAAGATCACAGACCAATGGATAAAAGTTCTTGTGGATCCAATGACAATGGAAGCATCTCAATGCTGACATGGGTTTCCATGTATCTCCTCTAGCTCTCGGAATGTCTCAACATCAGGAAAGGGAAGGCAGAGAGAGTGGATATGGCCTCCAGTGAACAATTTATCTCCTTCATGCCTCCAGATGACATCATCAAGCTGTGACCTGATTGTCAGTCTAGACTCCATTCCATTGCTCAAGATGACAGGTAATTATGTAACTGCCTCAGACAACCCCTTTTCAATTTGACACTTTCACACAACTTTTTCTTAGCCATATGTAGTTTTTAAAACAAAGCAATAATCATATCATATCTGTACCTAATGTGATAAAACTGAAATTCAAATAATTGAATATGTGCCAATATCATTTAAACATAATATTCTATAATTGAACAAAACAACAGTATTCTATGTTGAACAATTGGAATTAAGAGAACACCTTCATCATAATCTTATAATACGATCAAATATATTCTTGCACCTCTGAAATTTTGTAAGCCAGTCACATCAAGGTTTTATCCTCCCTATTTTGGGTATCTAATTTCTATTCTGCCCACTTTCATCAATCCAGTGCTCTGAGGAGACACTCATATTCTTTGATGTAAATAATCTTCATTCTAGTTGCAAACTTGTGAGTCTGTATCCAAAAGCCAAATCACGATAGGCCATCCATAAGGTCAGCACCAAGACATCAATTTACAAGCTCAAAAATATTCTCTTCATCTGGTCAGGTTCTAGTCAACTCAATGTGGGCTCTCTCACATAGTCTCCTCTGGGTGCCCAATGGCTACTTTGCCTGTAGTCGCATCACAAATTCTCAACAACCTTAGCCCCTTTGCACTAGGTCATGAACTTCAGACATGTCAACCTGCTCTCATTTTCTCCTCTTGTCCCTGTGAACCAGGTCCACAAGTATCAGTGGCCAGACTCAACCCATCTCTATTGCTCTGTTTCTTTCACTTGCACTCAACAAGTAAACGCAGGTGGTTACCTCACAAGCATTTCAGCCGGCCCACAGTCTCCATTTAACAGCTCAGTCCAAGAGCAGAGTTCCTTCAATAGCTCCAAAATTTTGCAAACTTAAGCACAAACCATTAGTTCAAAATTCAAAAACCCAGAGTTACTGCTTTCTTTATTCTGTCAACAGCCCCTAGGTAAGTCTCTCTGAATGCAAATGTCCAGAGTATTCCAAAGCACCTGGTAGAGCTTATCTTTACCGAACCTCATTTGCAGGTGTGTCTTAATCCATTTCAAAAATTGAATTAATGGCTGAAGGCAAGTGAACTTACAAATTCTTATTTTCATGCTTCCTAATAATCACTCCTATCAATCATTTTATCAACAACAAAAGCAGAAGAAAAAAGTATAAACCTAGAACAACCAGATGCTAAACTCAATTTTTAAAGAATCAAGTTCAATCCTTATCTATCTTACCTTAACCATAATCTAAACCAGCTGTTCTCAACCTGTAGGTTGCCACCCCTTTGGGGTGCCAATGACTCTTTCACAGGGGTCTCCTGATTTATAACAATATAAAACTTACACTTAAGAAGTAGCAATGAAAGTAATTTTATAGTTGGGGGGGGGGAATCACAACATGGGGAACTATATTAAAGGATTGTGGCATTGGGAAGGTTGAGTACCACAGATTGAACCTATTCCATTGATACAAAATATTTCCTTTGCCCTCTGACTGCATCTAGCCAGGGCATTCTCACAGCCATTTTGACATTCTGTCAGCCATTTTCCCTAAGCCACATGGTCTCTGAGAAATTCAAGGAGTGATTTCACACCCTGAGATCAAAATCACATTTATTTTTACCATTTCACACAAGAAGAAACAATGAGTACAGCCAAACAAAATAATCAAAATTTTAACTTCCCATATTCTTTACAGAAAACAACATGGTAAACTGCATGGCCATATCTCACCTCTGGCTAGCCATAGAAGAAAAACTACAATAGGGCAGAGATCAAACAAGCATCCACAGTCCATCTTCACAACTTATTTCTCTAGTACCGCATCCCCAGGTACCATCATATGTTAGTATGGGTTGACTAGAGAAACAAACTCCTAGACATTTGTATGTATATAAGAAAGAGTGTTATATCAAAGTGCAATTGCATATTGTGAGAACACCCAGCCCAGTTCAGATCAAGTTCATACATTTGATATTAGCCCATATGTCCCACATTAATCCATATATTTTATCCTTAGACTCATACAGCACATGCAATTATGCCAAATATAGGAAGATCACAGGCCAGTGGGTAAAAGGTCTTGTGGATTCATCAGTAGTGGAAGCATCTCACAGCTGACACACAGTTCTCTATGTATCTCCTCCAGCTGTTTGAGTGTCTCAGCAGTAGGAAAAAGAAGGCAGAGAGACTGGGTTTGACCTCCAGTGAGCTACTTATTTCCTTCATGCCTTCAAATGAGGTCATCAAACTGTGACCTAACTGACAGTCTAGATTTCATCCTGTTGACATCTCAAGTTGACAGGAGATTATGTAAGTGCCACAGTTATTTTCCATGTCATCCAGATTATCAAATTGTTGGAATTCAGGTTTTCATAATTCGGAGTTATTAATTTTTTAATTTCATTTGAAAATGTTATGATGTCACCTGTTTCATCCCTAATTTTAGATATATTCATCTGCTCCTTCTTTTCATTTGTGAAGTTTTTTAGCTGTTTATCGATTTTGTTGTTCCTTAAGAAAAACAGTGCTTTGTTGAGTTTTCCACTGTTTTTCTCTTTTTCAGTTCATTTACTTCTGCTCTAATTTTTAGATTTCTTTTCTTTTGATGTAAGAAAATATATTTAAGGTATTAAACATGATTCCTTTTTTGTGTTTGTAAATTGTTATAAAGTGATCTCTAATAACTGATTTTGCTGTTTACCATAGGCTTACCTATGGTTTAGCATAGCCTACTATGCTAGGTATTATGCTATTATGCTATTAGCCTAGTAGTGTGCTGTTGAGTTTTCAATTGTTTGTATTTGTTTTTTATTCTTTCTATTTTCTGATGTGCTGCTTTATTGCACTCTGGTCAGAGAAGATGGTTTGAATGATCTCTGTGCATTTGAATTTATTCAGGCTTGCTTTGTGTTCCAGCATGTAGTCTATTTTAGACTATGAGCCATGCACATTGGAGAATTTTAACTTTTAACCCTTGGTGGGAGAATTCTGTAAATATCTAGGAGTTTGAGTTATTTGATTATGTTGGTCAGCTCTTCCATTTCTCTTTTTGAGTTTCTTATTTGTGATCTATCTTTCTTTCAGAGGTGTGTATTGAAGTAGCCTACTATTATTTTTAATCGTGTGATTTCCTTTCATATCTTTGAAGATATGGTTGATGAATCCTAAGGCTCTTTCATTGGATGCAGCTATGTTTGCTATAATTATGGGTTCTTGATCTAATGATACCGTGGACATTCTGTATTGCTCATTCTTATCTCCTCTTATGCGGTGTACCCTGATATCTATTGTGTCAGAGATTAATCTTGCCCTCTTGCTTTTCTTTATTGCCATTAGCTTGGTAAACGTTTTGCCATCCTTTGACTCTCAGTCAATTTTTGCCTGTGAGTTTGGGATGTGTCTTTTGAAGACAGCAGATTGATTTTATTTCTTAATCCAGTCTGTTATTCTTTGTCTTTGATTGGTGCATTTAGTCCATTGGCATTCTGTATAATTAAATCTAAATGTGTATCTGTCAGCTCATATTATTTGTCTTTGATATTCCCTTCCTCCCCGCCTTTTTTGGGGGATTGGTTTATGTGCAGATGTGTAGTTTATTTGCATCTTCGCTTCTCCACTAGATCTGTATTTTCAGTGGTATTGTTATCAGTGTATTGGTTTCTGGGTGTTGCCATACTTTGTGGGGGTCTCATGTTTGAGTGTTTGCAGCTGTTAGTTTTCTGACCATAAGGAACTGGAAATTTTATTTTTTGATTCTAATATTGTTTTACAAATTCTCTAAATATTTTCTTGTTTGATAAAGCTTGTGTCTCCCTTCAAATTTGATGGAGAGCTTTGCTGTGTAAAGGATTCTTGGATTGCTATTGTTGACTTTCAACATTAGATTCTGTTGCTTCTTTTCTGTATGGTCGTTCTGAAGAGTTCTGAGCTTATTCTTATCTGCTTTCCTTTCTCTGTGACTGCTTTTTCCAATCTTACTGTTCTCAGGATTTTTTTTTTTGCTTGAAGTCACATAATTTGACTATTATATGTCCTGATATCTTTTGGGTGGTGGTGGTGTCAGGGGTGAGTTTTAATGTATTTGGTGTTTTCTCTATTTCTTGGATGGTTATTGTTTCCTTCTTTGAGATATTGGGAAACTTTTGCCCAAGAATTCCCTTATTATCTTAACTATAGGCTTATCTGTTTCTTACTGCTGAGACACACCAATAATTCTAAGGTTATTTTGCTTCATAGCACCCCACATCATCCTCAGGCTTTCTTCAATTTCTTTTGCTTTTTTGTTTGATTCTTTCATTTGCTGAAGTTTGGTTGTCTTCAAATTCACTGATTTACTTTTCTTCCATTCTTTCACTAAGTTTTTGTGTCATGTTTTTTATTTCTGCTAACTCATGACTTAATTTCTGTATTTCCTGTGGGTGTGAGATTTTTAGCATCTCCATTTCTTCTCTTGTTTTTTGGATTGATTCCCAGATGTCATGTATGGCTGTAAGCACCATTGCCTTGTATCCTTTATCTGACAGTTCAGGGCTTATTTTTCCTAAGTATTCCATATGGTTTGGGTAATCTTAGTTGAATTTTGTTCCTCTTGGTTTTTTTCTTTGTGGCAGCTAATGTTGTTTGCTCAACATATTTATATAAAGCTGTAGATGATGTATAGGCTTTTAGGTTGTGTAGAGGGAGGGGTTGGCTATTTCAGTTAGAGAAAGATCAGAAAGAAACAAGAAATATTATTGTTTTTTGTTTTACTTTTCATTTATTTAATATTTTAATACATACATTTTATTTTTTAAAACATTTTCCTGGGGCTCTTACAGCTATCATAACATCACATCATTCAATTACATCATGTAGTACTGATATCAAGAAGTTCAAGAAGAAAGAAAATGTTTTAAAGCAGATTGTAACAATAGAAATATTATTGTGTGGCAATGAGGAAGATGTGATATTTGCGTGGGTATAAGGAGTAGGAGAGAGATGCTCGAGCATATGTTTTACATTGTGGCATTGATCTTAGGAAGTATTCCTGTTAAATATGGTAATTTTTGGGAGTTGAAAGAGATTATAAGAGATATATGATCATTTGGTAGATTATAAGACAGTGTGGGCTACTGGGTTGGGGGGAGTAGGGTCATAAGGCAATGTTTTTTAAAGGTAGGTGAGGAATATATTCAGAAATCTACCAGACTCATTTATCAACACTGTATATTATTCAGGGATAGTGTAGCCCCTATGTTACTGGGTTTATAGCAAACGGACCTTAATTTTGTGGCACACATTTTTCCTGTTCTCAAGGAAAGAAAGACCCAGGCATAACATCGTGGAGCAGTATTGGGTTTCTGCACCATTCAGTACTGTCCGCCCTTCTCACTAAAGTCCCAGCATAGAAATAGACTATTGGAGTGAAGCTCAGCGGCGGGGGGAGGGACTTCCAATTAAGAAGAGGTCCTTTCCCACTAAGGACAGTACATCCCATTGTCAGCAAGATTCCTCAGCAAGAGAGAGGACTGTGAAGTACTGCAGTACTTGTTCCTCTGGTGGGTCAAAGCATTTTGCGGTTCTCCAAAAGAAAATAGGAAAAATATATAAAAAATCAATAAGTTTGACTTTGCAAACAAAACAATCTTTTATTAATTTATTAAGTTTCAAATAAATACCAAATTCTCCAATACAATTAGTGCATTAACCATTTGTACCACATGGGCACTCTGATAGATCTTGCTTATACCAAGCAGCTAAATGATGTTTTATAATTTTTGTTAGCTGAAAATCGTATTATGTTGAAAACTTAAATTTCAAAATTTTTAAATTGAAAATAAAAATTTCCTTAGTGAAAAATTAAAACTAATAACTGAATAAAAGTACATGGCTTTATTGAAAAACTGCTTTAGAAACAATGAACTCCAGAGCTTGTTTTTTAAAAATAAGTAATCAATTGAACCTTGAAATTGTCAAAACTTCAGACAGTATCAATATAAGACGTTCTCAAATGTTTCAGACTCTATTAAGATTGCAATTATATATTGCAATTTATATTTTAATTCCTATTATATATTATATATTGCAAGTTATATTTTAATTCCTATTATAGAGCCATAAAGCCAGCAAAATATAAAAATATGAAAGCAAAAAATTGAAAAATTAATATACAGACATGAATCCATAGTATTCTATACTATATCTTTTTTAAGGTATACTGTATCTTTTGAACATATGTAATTTATGATTAGTTTAAAAATTACTATGATGTTTCACAAGTCCTGCCACATTTATTTACTATTGTGATGGTGCTATAACTTATATGCAACAAAATCTACCCTATTTATTTATATTTCAGTACATTTTAGTACAGTGTTGTCTGTTTCTAGGCAGTGACAAGGATCACCTGTGTTCACTAGGTTCATTATCATGGGGAATGAATACCAGGGGCTGACAGAAAGCCCTTCTTTGCATTCACCTTAGGTACTCCACAGTCAAGAACGTGCTCAAGGTCATTTATGCCATTCATTTTGGTCTTTTATTTCTGGCCAGTCTTCTCAAGGACTGATCCCCTAAGTTGTGAGGCTGGTCTGGGAGCTCTGTGTGGCCATCGGAATGAAGCAAGGAACCCAGAGTAGAAGTAGCTTGGCATGGCAGGAGCAATTAGTGTCAGAAGATGTAATGAAGAACAGAGCAGGGAGGCATATCCTACCCCTGCCTCATGGTATTAGTCATGGCAAAGCAGTTCAAATATGGGCCCCAGGCCATTTATTGCAGCATCCCTCAGTATGGATTATCACTCACTATCAAGGAAGCCAGAGTCTTCACAGCTGCATGGTAAATGGCATCATGATAAAGGGAGAAAATATTGAAGTCAAGGATTTAAAAATAAATAACAAGTAAAATTAAAAAAAGAATTTCATTTTGCTTGGATACACAGTAAATACTCATGGAAACAAAAGTCTAGAAATCAAACAACATATTGCAGTGGGCCAATCTGGGCAGAAGACCCCTGTGAAATGTTGAAGAACAAGGATGTCTGTTCTTCGGAGGACAAAGGAACACCTGACCCAACCAATAGCATTTCATCTTCTCTTAAGAAGCATTGGTGGCTTAGTGGGTTTATGTCAAGCTGCTAACCATGAAGTGTGTGGGAGAAATTTGAGACTTTCTGCTCTCAAAAAAATTTACAAACTTGGAAACCACAGGCATGTTTCTGCTCTGTCCCTTATGGTTAATGAGACAGAATTGATCCAACAACACTGATTTAAAAAATTTTTTCACCTGCCTGTGAAATTTGGAAAATGGATAAAAAAAGACCAGTGAATAAATCGTGAATTTGAATTAAGGTTTTGATGAAGAATAATGAACATTGTCATTGACTATCGGAAAAACAAACAAATCAATCTTAGAAGAAATATCACCAGGATCTTCTTAGAAGTGAGAATGGTGAGACTTCATCTTGTGTACTTTGGACATAGTATTAGGAAATTGTTCCCTGGAGAAGCACATTATACTTGGTTAAAGTAGAAGTTCAACAAAATAGAGGAAGAGCCTCATCAAGGTGGATTGGTGGCTGCAACAAATGACAGTAATTATGATGGTGGCATGTGACTGGACGGTTTTCCTTCTGTGGCATATTGGGTGTTTTCACTTGGAACTGACTCCAGGGTGCTTACATGCAACAGACCTAAATCATGAGTTTCCAGAAGGGTATCACCCCCACCCGCGGCCTCCACCCCCCAAAAATCAGGTATTGCCCTGGGTGTGGCGCAACTTTCCTAGCATACATTTCCCATTAGTTGAGTACTGAGCAACTCACTGTGAGTGCTTCAAGGCCGTCACCTGGGAAGATTATCTTTGGTCACAGTAAATTTTTTCATAAAAGGAGTTTTGCTCGAACTTTGTTTTTTGTGATGCCTAATTTAAGAGAACCTCGTGTGGCTGTGGAATTTTGTTTCCTGCTGGGGAAAATTGCTCCAGTACTGTTGTGATGCCGAAAAGTCCTTATGGGCTTTATGGGCGAAACTCATGTGTAAAAGTGGTTTTCTTGTTTCAAAAAAAGGCAAAACATCGATTGATGACAAAATCTCATTTTTGACGTCTGTCAACTTCCCAAATGAACAAAAGATGTCAGCCTGTAGTGCGTTTGGAGTTCATTCTACCAGGTTAGACTATTAATAAAACTTTATAGTGGGAGGTTCAGAAAAGGTTGTGTAAGAGTGTGTGACAAAATAAGGTTTTATTTGTGGCCGATAGGGGACTGCATGACCACCATGGCAACGTGCTCATGCAGCCCTCTCAGTGTGCCAGTTTTGGACAAAAACCAGCATGCCTGGCTTGCCCCACACACTTCCTCATCTGACCTTGCTGTGTGGGTCTTCTTTTTGTTTCCGTGAATGAAGAGGAAATTGAAAAGGCAGTGATTTGATGACACAGAAGAGGTGAAGAAGAAAATGAGGGAGGGGCAGTCAGCCATCTAAACAGATGAATTTGAGAAATGTTTGCAAGATTGTAATAGCAGAGTTGACAAAAGTGTTAAATTTTGACTGTGATAAGATTATTTTTTTAGATTCTCTTATTAAAAAAGTAAATACAGAACTTTGAAAAAATTCTGTTTTGTTGAGGTATCCCCTCCTTTATCTAATTATGTATATATTTTTGTGTGGCTGTATATGTGTGTATGTGATTGTAATTCTATGCAATTTTGTCTCATGCCATAGATTCAGGAATCATTACCCCAATGCAGATTGTTCTATTATTCCTGATGCTGTACTTTACAGTCCCACTCCTCCATTACTAAAGTATATGACCCTCTGAGATCAGCTTTTCCCCCATTTTTTCTTGCATAATGCCCTTCAGAGTGATCCAAAATATACCTCTTGCTTATTTTTGTTGCTGTTGTTGCTACTGAGTAATATTGTGTTATATCACTATTTTAAAAAAGGATTCATTTACTGAAAGATTTTTGTTTAGTTACTATGGACATTTTTATAGTTCTTTATATGGTGACCATAAGTGGAAATGGATTCATTGGCAAATGCTTGTTTTTGTGTTATGTTAACATAAGTTTTCATTTCTCTAACATTTCTATGCTATACATTTCTTTGCTATCAATGTATGCTTATTTTTACAAGAAACTGCCAACCAATTTTCCAGAATAGCTGTATGATTTTGCCTTCTCACTAGCAATGTACATCCCCTTACAGAGGGGTTATAAGGAAGGGACCATTCAGCCAGGGTGAGGTACAGCAATGACAGAACACACCATTCTTTACCTCCTGAATATTTCCCCTGTAGTCCTGTGGTTACACGCCGCCCCACGCCCCCACTATCATGACTTAGTTCCACCTTACAAATCCAGCTAGACTAGAGTACGCACATTGGTAGAGATAGGACCTCTCAACACGTGTGTTAGTATGGGTAGACTAGAGAAACAAATTCATAGAGACACTCATATATCTATAAGAAAGAGGTTTGCAAAACACAATTAAATATAAAGAAAACATGACAGCCCAGTCCAGATCAAGTCCATAAATATGATATTAGCCATATGTCTGATACTAACCTATAAAGTCCTCTTCCGACTCACAAAACACATGCAATGCTGCCAAATGCAGGACAATCACAGGTCAGCGGGTGGCAAGTCTTGTGAATCCACTGGTGCTTTAAGCATCTCAGTGCTGGCCATGTGACTTCTCCATCACCCAGTGCTGTATTATGGTATGTCCATGTGGCTTCTCCTCAGAGATGTTTCCCAGGAAGTTAGCCAAGAGAGAGATAGTGTCTTCTGCCTCTAAGAAGGAATTACTGAATTCTCAGAATCCTAAGAGGAAGACCATGCCCACACCGAAGCTTCATTGGTTGTGATCTAGTGGACAGAGTAGACTTTGCCACTTTACTTTTAATTATCTTAAGTCTCAAAATGATACCATGTTATGTAACTACCACAATATGGATTTCTGTACAGATAAAACCCTCTGGAACTCCCCTGGGGAATGAATAACAGAAAGATAGGTGATGGAGACAATGGACAGTATAAGAGATGAAATAGCAATTATTGTACATAATTGACCAAGGTTTCACTATGCAGGGAGGATGGGGGAGAGAGGAGATTTAGAGGAGCTGATTTCAAGGACTAAAGTAGAAAGAAAATGCTTTGGAAATGCATATGTTGATAGCAACATATATACAAGTATGTTAACACTGGGGAATGATGGAGCATTATAAGATTTGTAAGAGGCCCCCAATAAAATTATTGAAAATAAGAGATTCAATTTTCAAAACATGACATTATCCATATTTTTAGCTTATCTGTTTTAGGAGCTATGTGGTGATATTCCATTGAGATTTTAGCTTTTGTTTCTCTAATTTCTCATGATGTTGAATATCTTTTCATGTTTTTTTTGTTTGTTTTGTGTTTGTGTGTTTTTGCCATCAGGGTATTCTGTTGGAAGAAATATTGGTTTGGATTTTTTTTTCTCATTTTCTATTTGGATCTTTTGTTACACTCCTACAGTTGAACTTAAAATAACATGTTGCTGATCACGCCAGATCCACTGCCATTGAGAAGAGGCTTACTCCTAATGATCCTGAAGTCATTCTTTGTTTCGGGTCTTTGATGAGGCCTTGAATCTTTGTAAAAGCAAATAATTTCATTTTCCTCCTGTGAAATTTCATATATCTGACTTGAAAATATTTTCTCCACATTTGTACCTTGTCTTTTCCCATTCTTGACAAGGTCTGTTATAGAGGAAAAAATAATTTTGATGAAGTCCAGTCTATTATATTGTCATTTTATTGATTGTCATTTTAGCTTCTTTTCTAACACTTTGCCTAATCTATGTCTCAAAGATATTCTCTTTATTTTCTTATAAAAGTTGTAAAACTTTATATATTGAAATCCAATCTAGAATATAATGTGAGCTAGATCTTGTATAAATCGTGAGATCTTAAAATAAGCATTATTTCTTGGGTGAAAATTGGGCAACCTCAGAAACCCCAGAGAGCAATTACTTCCGGCTCTGTAGGCTTTCTCTGAGTTTGAATTGATGTGACAATCGTCAATTTGGGTATTTATGTCTTTACATTTCTGTCCCTCTCCCTACCTCAGATAATAAAGGTCTTAAATCAGAGGCACTGCCAGAAATAACTTTAGAAATAAATGCACTTTTTTCTGTGTATGAATAGCTGTTGTGTGTGAATTGATGTGCAATCACTGTATTTGTTTATTTTGAGAAGATGATTTTCCCGATTACTTAACAGTTGCATTCTGTGCTCAAAATCACTAAATTTCAGTTACTTGATTTGAAAAGAAGCTTACCTTTAGATATGCTCTTCCATGGTCAAATGCAAGCTGATAGGCTTTGTTTGGATGCTATTAACTATTTAAACTATACTTAATTTTTTTCAGGATAGGATTTTATTAAGTATGTTTGAAGCTGCTTCTCAAATGTCCATGTTAATAGTAAAGGACACGTGATTTCTAGAAATGAATACTTTTAATAGTTATTCTCTTTTTCAGCCCCCCCCCCCCGAAAAATCTAAATACTTAAAGTTATTATGTTTTTTGGGTGTCCATGGTGAAGACACACAGAGAAAAGCAAACTAACTTGATGCATCACAATCATCATCCTGGTAAACAAAGTACACAATCTAGGGGTGTAGAGTTCAGAGAAGAGCAAGCATAGGATAAGAAGAAATATGGAGAGCAGTGTTACTAAAACTTGTCTGCAGCTTTACTTAGCAACCAAAATTCTCATAATAGTGTTTCTCTTCCTATGAGAGGAGTAACATCATTCCTTTCTCTTCTCCATCCACATTCATATTTACATTTTATTCTTCCAGAACATGAAGGAGAACTGAACCTGACTGTTCTCTAAAAGCTATTTCCATAATTCTCCAGTGCAGGTTGCCAATAAGTTTCTTTTTATTTCTGGTTAGCAATTTGACTGGCAGGAACTCAATGCTGGTAGGTTGCTTTCCTCCCAGAGGGTGCTTAAATGATGACAGGCTTTCTCTGGAGTATTTCAGGCCATCCAGAAACAACTCTTTAGATGAGACCAGAGTCCCACTTTGGTCACTGCTCTGTCCTGGGCTGGCATGTTTCCTCAATATTCAATTGCTCTTGTCTATAAGCTTCTTTCTTATACACATATTCATGTTCATGAGTCTGCTTATCTAGTCTACCTAGACGACTACAGTACGCAATGTTAAAATTTTCTTTCAGTAGGTTGTCATAATGCATGTCAAACTAGCTGTGGGAGGACCTTTCGTTTGTAAACAAAAGTTTCTAATGAAAAAATTTGGAAACTAGTTATATCTTTTTGTCTTCTCCTATTGTTATTTTATTGAGTTGGAAGGAAACATTCCAAGAATAAGTATACCAAGCAGCAATTTATTAATGGAGAAAAACCAAGTATATGTAGTCTAAATCCTAAAATACAACTTTTGAGTTTTCACGAAATAAGACACTGACAAGGATGTTGTGTTAGACTGCGTTTTTACTCCTATTTATTTATTTTCACATCGGAGAGATTGAATACATGTTTGCTCATTGTCAAATGACTTGCAAAGTGCCTCCCTGAGACTATTATACTTCTGTTCTTGTCCCATTTATGGTTATGCCTGGTTATATGAGTAGCTCAGACTAGTGAAAGGTGACTAAGCTTGATGTTTAGCATTGTTAACAGAAGCTCTAAAACTCTTGCATAATTTAAGCTTTTCTTTTCTTTTTCTGCAACTAGAATAAGTTTGGGGAATACAATGACAAAATATGAAGCAAAAAAAAGCTGAACTGTGAAGGACAGGTAACATGAGTGAGAAATAAACTTCTATCTTAGCTATAAGGCACAAACGTTTTTCAAGTCATTACTGAAAAAACAACCCAGCAAAGGTTGATTACACAACCTTACTTTAGGAGACTAAACTATGAATTGCATTGTGTGTTAATTATAGCTCAATAAAAGTTGATTAATATAAAACTCAAAAGAACAGATGTACTAATGTGAACAATTATGTCTCTTAACACATATCTATATTTCCTTATCTCATCTTTTTCTATTTTTTATGTTCATATGTGTGTGCTCATGTTGACACATAAAACCATTTGGTTTATCCATAGTAATATCAAATATGTTTCTAATAATTTTAGAAATGAATATTTAAAAACACTAGGCTCTCTTAAGCTGAAACAGCAATTTGGAAAAAACCACTGAAAATTTAACCTCCTAAAATGTAAGAAACCAACTGAAAATGTACATGGAATCAATTAAATGATTGAAATTGCTCTCACAAGCAAAAGTAAAGTTTAGTTCCCTAAGTTTGCTGAATGCTCAATTTTATTCCTTTCTGGTTTTCCTCTTTCCTCTTTCAGCTCTTTCTCTATTGGTCAGTGAAATAAGAGAAATTTTATGTAATCATTGCTTTCATTTCCATCACTATTATACCTATGGCAGAAAAAATAGGTACTCCAGAGCCAACTGACTAACACGTGGTTTGAAACTATCCATAGGCCCTTCAGAAGTCAGGTCTGCTACTATACTGCCTCATGATGCTCTACTGTACACACTTGAAACTACATGTCATGAGACAGAGGTAGCCCAGCTGGAAACTTAGGAAAAGATTGATAAGACTCTACTAAAAACTAAGAGGTTTTTAAAGGGAGTCAAAGGCAGATACTAAAACAAACAAAAATCAGACCCATGAAAGGGTTTTGGCCTGGCACTAAATCCTAGGTCCAATTTAAGAACAACTCGTTCTCGTGTGATGGCTCTCATGAATAAATTTGCCCTCTGAAAGGAACACAGAACATATGGGTGCTATAGCAAAATGTTGTGAAGAAATTAGATGGTGCCTAAACATCAAGATAGTGTCTAGGGGTTTAATGACTTTTTTTTTTCCCAAACAAGCAACCATCTCAGTGAGCATCAACTAAGTCCACATGGAAGAATCAGACTAGCATCAGAGACTGCAGGATTGTAAATAATATAATCCAAAGCCAAATGAGGGAGTAATATTGGAGTCTAAATTGTGAGAATCCAGCTTTTTGCTGAAGGTTATAGATGACAGTGGTATGTATTTGTGGGAAATACACAAGAAAAAAGTCTCTAGTGATTTCTCTGTATCCATAATAGAGGGATGGAAAGAAAGTTTCCTAAACACAGTACAGTGGAGACATGTTGTGACAATCATAAAATCATCGTCAGCTTGTGAAAGGGTGGAGTTTAGCCTGTCAATCAGGTTGCAGCTTGATGACTCATTTGGAGGGTGCTGTGTGGATCACACAGACACTCTCTGCTTTGTCGTCCTGCCGAAAAGACACGTGGACTTATGTTAGAACCTGGAGCTGGAGGAGCCACGTGGACACCCTCGCCAGCGCTGAGATGCTTCCACTGTCGTTGGGTCCAGAAGACTTTCAAACCCCTGTCCTGTGACCTTCTGCATTCGGTGTTACTGCACGTGTTGCGAGAGTCTGAAGCGGAACTTATAGATTAATATCAGACATATGAGTCAATATCGGACTTATGGACTTGATCTGGACTGGACAGGGATGTTTTTTCAATATACAATTGCTCTTGTTTGTAAAGCTCTTCCTTACGCTCATATGAGTATCTGTGATTTCTTTTCCCTAGTCAAGCAAGACTAGCACAGATGACTACAGGAGAACAGAATCAGAACCTTCACCTGAATGGTTACAACCTTGTCAGTTGAATCCTTTGTATGCATATTAGTCCTGATCTGGTTTTCAACATTTTCTGTTATTTTGTTTGTCAATATTGAGGCTTATTTCAGATGTGTAATGCAATTGGGGGTCATCCCCTTGGATTGATGCTATGTGTTTTTTAGTATTTTAAACTCGGGATTGATAAACTTCTAAGGACAGCGAGAGGAATACGGGTTTTAGTGGGGAAGGGGGTGGGGAGTATACAGTGGTGGTGGGGAGTGGGGGTGGGTGAAGGTAAATGGGAGCTGTTGTCAAAGAGTTCAGGAGAGAAAAAATATTGGTAGCAATTTTACTTGATGTGATCGAACTATGGAATAATATGACCTCTGTACTTATTCTCAATAACTAGTTTTGGAAAATAAAAGAAATGCAGTTAATCAAGAAAACACCTTTTAATCAATGTTTGTTTCTTACACAGGAGGGTCAACAATTATTTCAAAATTGATTACATAGAATGTCTTTATTATAGATGATGTAACCTGTGATATTTCTCTCTTTCAAATTCAAATAAATTGGAAATAAATAACCCCCAATCTTTTATTGCTGGAGTAAATCAAAGGGGAGGGAAGTGTTTGTAAAGAGTTTTTGCCTTATTAAGCTTTTTCTAGCATTCACAGTGGGTACATTTAAGCACTTGAAATGGATTAGTGACAAGAATATCCTTTCTGAAGAGTATCTACCAACTAATATGCACATACAAAACAAAATCTCTAATCATGTCTCATTTTTATAAGCTGCTGAAGCATTTTTCAAGATAAAAGAAAATCATTCTCACTCCATCTCTGATTGCAAGTCAGAAATCCTCATTATATACTCACATATCTGAGTTTCCACAAGCAATAAACACATTTCAAGGTGAAAGGAACAACTTTTAATAAACAGGATTATTCCAGTGAAATAGGCACTGGAAGCAAATGTTTTCAGTGGAAGCAGATGATGTGGCTAGTCCAAGAGTAGGAAGTTGGCTGAGGTTTGCAAAGAAGCATTGAGATTTGAGCTTGGAAAGCAACTTTCTGTCCAGATGGCACACATCACCCTAAATGAGGGACAGGTGTGGGGAGCGCACTCTATATAAGGGGATACTCCCCAAAACAGATTTTTTCAAACCTATGTATCTTAATGTTATTTCTAAAAAATATATAAAACAATCTGATCATCTTCAAAGTACTTTGCATTACATTTGCCTTTGTCAAATCTGTGATTCCATTTTTGAAACTCATCTGTTTGGATGATTGACAGCACCTCCCTCATTTTTGTTTGTTTGTTTGTTTTTTACCCTTTATATGTCATCAAGTCACTGATTTTTCATGTCCCTCTTCCTTTGAGGAAAAAAATAAGTCACATGGAGCAAGATCAGGTGAGTAAATTGAGTGCATCAAGCGAGACATCCGGTCTCCCCCACCCCCCAAAAAAATTGGCACACAGAGATGGGTGCATGAGCAGACTCATTGTCATAGTGGAAACACCAGTCTTCCACCACAAATAAGGCTTTATTTAATCCCATATTCTTATGCAAACTTTTCAGAACCTCTAAATAGAAAGCTTGATTAATGGTCTGACTGGGTGGAATGAACTCCAATTGCAGTATCCACCTCACATCAATACCCTCGTCCCCGATATCATCCCTCAAAAAATGAGCATCATCTTGATCTTTGATTTTATTTGACAATTTTTTTTGTGTGTGTCTGTGTGTGAAGTGATGATGTCATCTTCCACTGGCTTGATTGGTATTTGGTTTTGGCATTGCAAGAATAACACCATGTCTCGTCAGTAATAATGACATCAGATAAAAGAAGTTTCTTTGGAGGTGGTCTTTCAAAACATGCCATGTTTCCACTTGACACTTTTTGCCCTGGTCAGTGAGAACCTAATGCACACATTTTTCAGTGACCCTTCTAATACCAAATCTTCAGTTAAAATTTCCTAAACTGAGATTCACAATAGTCCAGCTAACTTCATCTCATCAATTGCCCATCATCAGTCTTTGAGCAAAAGTGCATGAATTTTGTTGACATTTTCATCTGATCAGGAAGTTGAAAGATGTTCGGAATGGGATTTGTTATCAGCCAACATTTCACCATTTTGAAAAGAGAAAACCACTTGTATACTTGAGCTTTGCCCGTAGCACTGCCTTTGTATGTTGTGTTCAAAATCACAACAGTTTCTGTGGTATTTTTCTTAAGCAGGAAACAAAATTTCAGAGCCAAACACTGTTCTCTTAAATCAGCCACCATAGAAACAAGTTTTGGGTGAACTGCTTTCATGATAATATTCAAAAAAAAAAGAAAAAGAAAAATTCACTGTGACCAGCAAGAACCTTCCTCTGCAATGTCACTGGGTGCACACAGAACTCAGAGTGAGTTGCTCCCTGCTGGCCTAAGCAGACAAATGCGTATTATGAAAGCTCTGCCCAGTGGAGTTTTTCCCATTTTTTAGTACCTGTTGAAGTAATTATATATATAAATATATATATATATATAAATATACCCTTATATGAACATCAATACAAATAAATATATACTAGGTCAAAATAGAAAATAAATTTTTTATTGAAGTTCAGGATTGGAGGAAGATTTGAGATATGCAGATGAGAAAATCAAGCTTGTTGAAAGTTCTGAAGATTTGTGATTAAGAGAGAAGATTGCAGCCTTCATATAGATTATTAGTCAATGTAAAGAAGAAATCCCCACAATGGGACCAATAGATAGCATCATGATAAACAGAGAAAAGCCTGAATTTGTCAATGATTTTGCATTGCTTGGATCTACAGTCAGTACTCACGGAAGCAGCTGTCATGAAATCAAATGAAGCATTGTCTTGGGTAAATCTGTTGCACAAAATCTCTTTAAAGTGTTGGAAAAGAAGCAGGTTACTTTGAGCACTGAGTTGCATCTGACTCAACCCATGCTATTTTCAATTTCCTCATATGGATGTGAAAGTTGAACATTAAACAAACTGGATGGAAGTAGAATTACTTGAATTTAGGTGTCGATAAAGAATTTTGAGAGTACCTTGGACTGTCAAAGAACAAATAAATCTTTCTCTGAAGAAGTAGAGTCAGACTGCTCTGTAGAGGCAAGGATGGTGACATATTGTGTCATGCACTTGGACATGTTGTTAAGACAGACAACATCCCAGAAAATAATATTCATCTTGGTGAAGTAGGGTGGCATGAAAAAGAAGGCCCTAGATAAGACTATTGACATGTTAGCTGCCAAAAAAGAAATCAAATGTAAGAGAAATTGTAGGATTTTGCAGGATCAAGCAGTATTTGATTCTCTTGGATCTAGGATGACTAGAAGCAGGGGTCTGTACATGACTTTTCCAGCCTGAGCCTCTAGCTGCCATTAATGTGGCTTGCCAATGAGGATGTCTCATAGGGAATGAGCTATTTATTCCCTTAGGGTCTCCAAATGAGGTCATCAAGCTATACCATCTTATTGATAGGCTAGATTTCATCCCTTCACTCCGAATTCTAAAACTGATATCTGATTATGCAACTACTGCAATGATTGAACATAAATTTGAATTATGTTGATTGTGAAAATATTGTATTAACTATCTATTAAGTGATTTTTCCATTTACATCTTCACTAATAGTAATGGAGGATTATTTATTCAAAATATTTGATGGTGTCTGAGAGCATCTATTTCATCATAATTAACTTCCTTAATGATAAATACCACTATTGCTAATTGTTACTGAGTCAATTCTGACTCAGAGTGACCTTATATGGGGTTTTTGGAGACTATAAATCTTTATAGGAGTAGATTGCCCCATTTTTCTCCTGCACAGCAGTTGATGGGTTTGAACCACTGACCTGGCAGTAACAAAATAGCAAGAGTAATACTGTTGAGCCAATTACTGTAGTTACGACTATTTTTTAACAGTTCTTAATAATTTTTTATTTCCAAATTAAAAGGCAAGGTGGATGTGAAGCAGCACTGAGGACTTTTCAGATGAGATCAAGCGATACAAAGTTGGAGCATGGGCAATGCTAGCTCATACTGGTTCTTGGAAACTGACACAAACCGCTAAGTGTCCAGCTGCTAACACAAATGCTGTCATTCTAAACCCCCTCAGAGTGCGTGAGGCCCCCTGAAAGGCCACAGCATCCACACGCAGGGGCTCTCCCTGAGCCACAGAAGCATAACACGAGCAACTGGATTTTGTGGTTTTTTACACTTTCCTAAAAATGATGATGTCTCATTTCCTATTGTTATTACATGATAAATAAAGTGGGGCGATCCACTGATAATTAAAGGGAAGTTGCTTCTTTTGCTGCAAATGGCAGCAAATATTTGTTAATATTTGTTAAGACTTGTGGTTTAACTTTTCCCATGTCTCCTTTCTGAACTTCAAAACACAATTATTTCTCTTTTCAATGAATTATGCTATGTTTATAGGTTTATCCTCTTAATACACAAGCTGTGCTTTATTTACCATACAACATAACATATTAAAAAGTGTACTTGTAAGCATTTAAATTAATCAGAAATTTCAATGGCTGAAAGGGATGCTTATTGTCTTTGAGTCAGATGCCCAATGATGAAAAATTTTTTGTTGTCAGATATATCGGGTACTGCTAATGACCCCAGTGGGATTAGATAGTCTTCTCAGAGAGGAAGTAGTCGAAGGAAAAGCTACAGGCATAAATATGGGAGGAGGAAAAATAAATATGGGAGGGGGAAAGCAAACACTAACTGGATCTGTAATGTTAGCCTTTATTTCCTTATTTTAAAATAATTTCTTTTTGTAGTTGTTTTAGGGTTACAGGAAAAGCAAGCAAAAAGTGCAGAGAGTCTCCAATTTCTTCCAGACCCATTTCCCCAATTTATATTTTGCACTGGTCTGGACGTTTTTGCTTTTGTTGTAATGGATAATCTAATTAAACATTATTATCAAATGCCCACAGTGTACAGTAGAGTTCCTTCTTGGTGGTACAGCAGTTCTATGGATTATTATTTTTCTTTTCCACTTAAGAATTTCTTTTACACTTATTGTACCACACAGCATACTATTTTAAACAGGCATATAACTCCCTCATAAGATAAAACCAAGACAAAAAATTTCCATTATAGGAAAAAACACACTACCACTACCACTTGTCGTCAATCATTAGTGCACTTTTACTTTCATAATTTGACAAAGCATTCATGACATAACCTGAAGACAACTATCTTTTCAATAAACAAATTAAGGAAGACTTTTAAGTAGATTTAACTGTCTTTAAATGTTTTTCAGGCATGAATTTTGCAAACTTTTTTATATTAGGACAACATTGGGGCTGGAGAATATGCCTTTTTCAAGAGGTGAGGCGAGAGCCACCAGAAGTATGGTGGAGTTTGTGTGAACAAAGTTCCTGTGACCTCTAGATATCAGTGCTTGTGTCTCCCCGTGCTTCCTGGCAGGATCAGTGAAGCAAACACCCTCGGGATTTCCTCTGATAGCTTGATGGAATGGATCAATGACAAATGCTTCAAAAAATTGTGCCTGGATTCTTCACCCACCCAGTAAGGTTTCATGACTCCTGGGGCTCCAAAGTGTCATCCAGCTGCTCGCTCCTTAGCAGCTGACTGAAGACTTTGAATAAACTTCAGCTGGTTCAATCCATAGAGAACAGGGTCTTGCCATAAGATGCACCCTTGGGTCCTGGTCACATTTGGCCCCCCAAAGGCACGTGATTCTGATATAGGACATCACTTTCCTTGACTTTGGAGCCCACTCAGTGAGTTTGGTCTGACAAGTGGGGTCGGGCACTTGCTGCAACACTGGGAGGTAGTGGGACTGCCAACAGCTTCTTAAATGCTGCATCAAGCGCCTCGCAGGAGACTGGTTCTTTCTCCATAGCTCCTTGTCAAACTTGCAGGCACCCATCTTGGCTTACCCAATGGCTACCACCAGATGGAAAGAAAATGCAAAAGTTCATGCAGCCCCCATTACAATAAAAAGAAAAGTCTTTTTGTCAACGTTCTTAAGAATTACCCTGCATGCCACCTGCTCACCTCTCTCTAGGACATTGCTGAATCTCCTCTAAACCAGTGAGCAATTCATTATCTCTATGCCTGTGGTTAAGAGACAGACAAGGCTTTCTTCTCCCATGAAAATGACAGATTTAGAGGCTCCCAGGGCCAGGTGTAAAGCTGTCCGGTGGGTTGAGGATGAGTCGGCATCCACTGGATGCCCATGAGTTTTTTGGGACGTTGTAGTCTCATTTTTAGGAGCCTTGATGGCATTGTGCTACCCTAAAATTTACCAGTTTGAGACTAACAGCCACTCTGTGAGAGGAGCCCTGGTGGTGTAGGGCTTACGTGTGGGGCCCCACGGTCAACAGGGCAGAACAACAAGCAGCAAGCAGCTCTGAAGGAGCAAGCCTGGACTTTCTGCACGGGCCAATGGTTACAGTTTCAGAAATGCACGGGGGGTCACTCTGAGTCAGCAAAGTCTCCACAGCAGTCAGAGAGAGAGAGAGAGAGAGAGAGAGAGAGAGAGAGAGAGAGAGAGAGAGAGAGAATATTCCTCCACTCTCTGAAAGGAATACGGGACTTTATTCTCCTTTAAAGAGTTACAAACTCAAGAAACCCAGACCGATGCAGTCTTACTGTCTTGTTTGGAATCTACTCAATATCAATGAAATCTGAGATTCCCATTGTTGGACATTGACTAAAGGAGTGAAGAATTGATGCGTTGGAATAATAGTGCTGGAAAAGAATGTTGAAAATTCAATGGACTGCCAGAAAAAGACACATCGGCTTTGGAAGGAGTACACCCAGAATGCTCCTCAGAAGTGAGGATGGCCAGACGTTGCCCGTGAGTCTTCGGCATCTCATCAGGAGACAGGACCCCCTAGAAAAGAACCCACATGTCGGTCAAGTCGGGGGTCAAGAGAGAAGAAAGAGGAAGACTGTCAAGGAGATGGGTTGACCCCGTGACCCCAACAATGGGCTCACATTACAGGGGCGAGGGTGGTGCAGGAAGGGCAACGCTATGTTCTCATGCACAGAGAGAGGGTGGCTAATGACAATCGTGACACCTTCACACAACAGCAAGCCCACAGAACAGCGCGGAGCATCCCATGGGGTCCCCAGGGTTATAATCTTTAAAGAACACACCCTGCTTGTACAGTTGTTATGTGCTTGGCAGCTAGTTGAAAGGGTTAGCTGTTTGAGATCTCCCACCCCACCATACACTTGTCATTACCATCCGGAAGGAGAAAAAGGAGATACTCCCTTTTCGTAATACGTTAAAACCCTGGAAATCCTCTGTGGCATTTTATCTTTAGAGTCCACTTGAGGGAGAATCAACTTGATAGCAGCAAAGTTTAATCATGATGGAAGCAAACCGCTGAGTCTCTCTCCCCGGGAGCAGCAGATGGGTTTGAACCACCAAGAGATTTTTCTGGTAGATTGACCCCTGCACGACCGGAGCTGCCCACCGTCTTTAGCTTTGCCTTTTCCAGAACATCACTTCATGTGCCCATCAGCAAAAAGCCAACAAAACAGCAGGGCATGCTTCTTCACAGGCATGTCGGAATTCGGTGGTGTCAGTGCTTTGGCTTTTAGTCATTTTAATAGATGTATTGTTGTATTCCTTACTGTTTCAATTTGCAGCTTTATAAAAATATATGTCAAGGAACATTTGTTCTTAAGCTTGTTTGTCAGCGATATGTCTTTTTGGGTAGACTGTCTGTTCTAGTTTCTGCCTGTTTTGTTACTGGGTTGCTTGTAATCTCTTTTGTTGATTTCATTATTGATGGCATTTTGACAGCTTAAGAGTTTATAAATTTAATGCTGAAATAATATTTATACATAACAGAAGAAATCAATTCATCTCTGTTTCTTATAGTTTCTGTCTTATTTTAAAATAAACCTAAAAATTAGAACACATTAAAATGCACAGTATTAAAATCTCTAAAAAGGGCTGTATAGAAAGAATAAATAATAGTTTAATAAGTTGTGTCACCTATACCACATGGTCATGAATACTGTAGCTTAACAGTAAGTCTTAAAGTTAGGTACTATCAGTTCTAATTCATTGCTGTTTTAACTTAAAAATATTTTTTTAATTTGCTGCTGATATGTTGTGTTTGCAACAGCATCAAATGATATGCTCAATAAATATATTTTTCTAATGAACAACTAAGCAAAAATGAGTTTGGTCACTCAACCTGATTCACTTGTAAGTTTTTGCATAATTTTTTAGGTACATAATGTTTGCTTTATTCTGAGGCCAAATGTATCTCAAAACATTATTAAATATTGTAGATCAATTTTGTGTAATAATTTTTCATAAAATTGTATTCAACTACTCTGCCATTGTGAAAAGATGTTTGTTTTCCTCACTGAATTGTAATCTCTTTGAAAATAAGGATAGTGCATTCTACTTTCTGGAGTCTCCATATAGTAAGTAAGTGTAGTTTGAATTGTCTCATGTCTGAGTGATGAGAAGTCTCTGATGTAATTTTATAAACCAAATACAGAGTTATCATTGTGGAATAAGTTTCAGTTATGTTTTTATAGAATGTGATATATTTAGTCCTGATAGTTAAATTGGATACTTTTCTGTATTTATTTTACATTGTGAATTATATCTTTCATAAACTCTAGAGGTATGAATGTGAATTTTCATTCATCAGATCCCCAGAGTATAAGACAATTAAATATATTTTTCATTTAATAAACTACATTTCCTTTATTTAGAATATTATAATATAGAATTGAAATATCCTATTGTTTATATTTTCTGAAATCATTAACTATCACACAATGTCATTATATTATGAACTTTAGACTACAAGGTATATAGGATATTTTCTATAGTTTCTCTAACTTCCATCTAAGTAATTGAATAATGTCTGACTTCTCCTTATGGTGTAATTATGAAGTGGTTGCATATGGGGAGATTCAATTTTGAACGGATTTTTCATTCAACATTTTGTGCATCCATTTTTTTCCGGATGAAATAATAGCATCTTACTATTTAACTTTTTGAAATATTTTGTAGTAGTAAGAAAATAAGGTATATCATCATTCTTAGTTAAAGGTCATATTGTGTGATACTAGGTATAATTAGAAATGTTTATTTTTGTTTGAGTTGTGCGTAGTTTTGATTAAAAATATTTTTCTAATATTATGAATATTTTACCTCTGTAAAAATGAACTAGCCTGTTTGCAAATGGAAATCAGAATCTTTGAGAGGGAGGCCCTTGGCAAGGCAGTTATTTTACACAAACAACTGTGTCTGTGGGAGGGGACCACACGTAGCCTGCATCTCCTTTTGAACCATCAGTAGCATCCTCCAGGGAAAGCCACTGAGGGAAGCTTGTTTAAATGACAGCGGTAGGGTGCATGGCAACACTGCTCCTCAAAGGAAGCACCACCTTATCTGACCCAGTCTTGGAGTTGACCAGGCGCCTGCTTCAGCTCGTGGATGATAAACTCTCCAACCATTTCCATTTTTTAGTATTCAGGAGCCATTTGAGGACACATGTTGTTTTTTTTATTAGCTCTTCACAGGATAAATTTTCTTGAATACAGGACGGACTTTGTCTTTAGTTGGACTTTATGACAACATGTAACGGTGATCATATGCAGCTCTCAGTATTTCTGCAGTTCTGTAAAGCACTTATCCTATGGCATACATCAATTCCCCGTGGTGGTATGTCACCTTATACTTTCACCTGCCTGAGTCATTGGATACTGCAAAGTGTGTTGCTTTTGGATCTGCAATAAGTATTTAAAGGACTTTGCTCTTTTACTTCCTATGTTCAAACCATCAAATGTGTGCAACTCTCTTGTAGCTCCTTAAGTACACGTGAGGAATCCTGTTTATGAAGATAGTCATTATGCAGCTCTAAACTTACACAACAATTCATTTTGTTCAGATTGTGACTAAATAGTCTCTTGGCAAAGTACTCCAAATGTTAAGCGCTACTAAGAAAATTGGATTGGTCTGAATTTTGCAGCATGTTCAGGTTTGATTCTGTCCACCTCCTTACTGAAACATCAGTGGTGAAGCACATACTCTTAGCTGCCAGAATCAACACCCCTATTTTTCTTTCCATTTTGTGAGAAGAACTTCAAATGTTATTATTCATAAAGACTTTTATTGAAGCCTGTTGGCTAGACCAGTGATTCTCAACCTTCCTAATGCCAGACACTTTCATACAGAGCCTCATGTTGTGGTGACCCCCAACCATAATATTATTTTTTCCATAAATTATTTTTGTTACTATTTCATAACTGTAAATTTGCTACTGTTATGTATTGACTGACCCCTGTGAAAGGGTCATTTGATCCTCAAAGAGGTTCTGATCCACAGTTTGAGAACTGCTGGTCTAGACTAAGAGCACACATAATCCCAAGACACATTAAGAATTCCAACCTGGATTTTCAAGTTGGAAAAAAAAAGGAAACAAACAAACAAAAAAGAATTCCAATCTGGAAATGTCAATTGTTAGGCTTATTGCAGTGTTTAGGGAAGCACTGAGTATTTACTTAGCACTGGAGTGTACTGGCTTTATTAAAATATCATAAATTAAAATACTTTGTTACAGTAATTATCAAAGTAGAATCGCTACAATTTCATCTTTAAAAATTCTTATTTATACCTTTGTGGACACTTCATGACAAGCATTGAATTGCCAACTGCAGGCAGACTGTTCAAACAAATTAACTACTCCAGCAGAGTATCATGAAGCTATTTTCTCCAAAAGTATTTATAGTCTCAGAAAGCTATATAGGTTTACAGTGAGTCTATGAGTTGGAATCAATTTTATTGCAGTTGTTTATGCTTTGATTTTTAACTTCTGTGTACAAAAGCAAAGCAGTTTTCTTTAAAAGGTGCACCTGTAAATTATTTGCCGGACCATAAGCTGCACTTCACCCCTCAAAGTGGGGGAAAATGAAGGTCTTATGGTCTGAAGGTGCAAATACCTCCGAACATTTTAGTATATTTGGTACTATTTGGTTCAGAATATTTTTTCTTGTTCTCCTGCTTCAAAAACTGAGTGTGTCTTATGGTCTGGTGCATCTTATTATATGAAAAATACAATAACTTAGTAGGCAATAGGATGCATTTACTACCTTTGCTTAAAAAAATGTGTGTCATATTGAAACAAACTTTCTGGTCAATTAAAAAACGAAAACTCATACTGATAATCATGAATTTTATACAACCTCCTGCTTGTCTAACAAATAAAGAAATGGTTTGTTTATATAATATGTGGCATTATTTGTGGTAGTTTCATAATCTGGTGTCAACTTGAGACTTAATAGTGAAAGGTTGTGGGCTTAGCCCCGATGGTTGTGCGTGCGACTGTGGTCAACTGGGATGGAGGTTCAATTCCAGCTCCACAAGAGCAAAGACTGGGCCTCCTACTCCCACCACCAGTAGGCAGTGATGCCCCTCCCCCCCACAAAAACCAAAAAAAAAAACCCAAATGGTGAAAGGTTGGAATTTAGCCTGTCAATTTGGTCGCAGTTTAATAGCCTCATTGTGGAGGTGCTACGGAGATAAATAGCTCACTGGAGAAGAGATACATACATACTTCATGTGAGTCATGACCGACGGTGAGGCTGATGGAGGTGCAATGATGAAGCCAGAACCCTGGAGCTGTAGGAGTCATGTGGAGACTCACACCAGTGCTGAGATGCTTCTGTGGCTATTGGTTCTGCTAGTCTTTCTGTCCACAGGCCTATGAGCTCCCTGCATTTACCATGATTGCATGCGTTTTGTGAGTGCGAAGAGGAGTTTATAGATTGCTATCAGACATATGAGCTAATAATGGACTTGTGGACTTGATTTGAACAGAGGTGGGATGTTTTCTTAATATTCAGTTGCTCTTGTAGTTAAAGCTCTTTCTAATACACATAAGAGTGTCTGGATTTGTTTCTCTAGTCTATCTGCACTAACTCATTATTTGTAAGTTTTGCTTTTTATTTGTGTTCTACATTTTCTCACATTTTTATTCAGTATTAATAAAAGGATATAGCATGGATAAAGATATAGGGTAGTATGCTAGTCTCGGTAGACTAGAGAAACAAATTCATAAGCACACATATGTATATAAGGTGAGGTTTATATACAAGAGGAATGGAGCATTGAGAAAACATCCCAACCCAGTTCAGTCCAAGCCCACATGTCCGATATTAGCCCATAGGTCTGATACCAGTCTGAAAAGTCTTCTTCAGAATCACAAAGCACATACAATGACATCAAATGCAGGAACATCCCAGGCCAGAGGGTAAGAAAGTCAGGATCCAGTGGTGTTGTAAGCAGCTCGGAGCTGGCAGGGCCTCTCTGTGATTTCTCAAGCATCTCAGCACTGACAGGAGTCTCTACATGGTTTTCCAGTTCAGAGGTCTGCTTGTGTCAGGGTGATCCCACGTGGTTTCTTCTCCAGGAGTCTCACAAGGAGTCAGCCTTGTATTTCGTCAGTAGAGCTTCTCCAAGGGACTGAATGACGAGTCTCTCACCTCCAAGGGGGGAAAAAAACGGCCAGATTTCCCAGAATTCTCAGAGAAAACCATGGTCAGACAGAGGTCTTGTTGGCTAGCTCCAGATTGACAGGCTATACTCCACCGCTACACTCTTAATCCTCAAATTGACACCAGATTAGATGACTGCCAAAGGCAGTGAAACATACTTTTGTAGGTCCTCTTTTCATTTTGGCAGATATGAAAGGAGATGGAGCAAAGATTGTAGAAAGGTAGCATATTTCTTAGCCCTGTGATTCTATTGTTAAATTTATTTATAATTGGTTAAAAACAAACAGAAGATACAGCATAGATTTTATGTAGATAGGTAGTGGCTTCTCTGAAAGCATTTCTCATTCAGTATTATATAATCAGATGTTGTTATTTTATAGTTTGTTATTGTTTTTGGAGTCCTGGTGGTGCTGTTGGGTAAGAATTGAAACTCTAACCAAAAGGTAAGAAATCAAACCCACCAGCTATTCTGCAGGAGAAAATACAGGTTATTTGTTCTGATAATGATTTACAGTCTATGAAACTCTATAAGTTGCATCCCTGAGGCAACTTGGTGGCAATATTTTAATGCTTCCTTTAGTTAGAGCTCCTGTATGTGTTCTAGTTTTCCATAGTGTGAACTTAGAGAACTTGTATTTGTCTATCCTACTTCCAAAATTTATTAGTTTATTGCCTTGATTTACTTACACATTTTGCATGTTTGCTTCTTTTTCACTCAGACTCAAATAAAGAATATTGAAAATACCATGGAATGCCAAAAGCACAGACAAATCTGTCTCAGAAAATGTACGTCCACATACTTTTTAGAAGTGGGAATGTCAAGACTTCATCTCATGTCCTTTGGACATATTATCAAGAAAGACTAGCTCCTGGAAAAGGACACTATGCTTGGTAAAGTGGCTCAACAACAAAAAAAATGAGACTGTAGGGAGATGCATTAACAAGCATAACAATTATGAGAATAGTGCTGGACCAAGCAGTGCTTTTTTTTTCTTGAAATAAAGTCACTATCAGGAGAGTGGAGGGAAGCTGAGGTAGACAAGGGGAACTGATTATATGGATCTACATATAAGCTTGTCCCTGGAGTTTGGACAATGGGGAAGTGGGTGAAGGGAGACATTGGACAGTGTAAAAATATAAAAAAGTAATAATAGTTTATAAATTATCAAGAGTTCATAAAAGAGGGGTAAGTGGGAGGGAGGTGAAAATTAGGAGCTGATGCCAAGGGCTTAAATAGAAAGCAAATGTTTTGAGAATGATGAGGGCAATGGAGGTACAAATGTGCTTCACATACAATGGACTTATGTATGGATTGTGAATCTTGCCTCAGTCAATCTGAATACTCATGTTTCCATTCTAAAAAATAAAATCATTGTCTCATTTTAGAAGACTTCCTTCTTTCCCATTTCCCCATTTTATCTTTCTGAGACTCCTTTCACTGATCTACTGGGTGTCCAAGACTGAATTTCAGTCTTCCTTCATTTTGTGTATGTTTTGTTTACTGTGTGATTTCATCAACTTTATTTCCATTTATCCTATTAAAATCATTAAGTATTTTTAAATTGTGATTTGGGTAAGAATATACAGAGCAAATTTTCCATTCAACATTTCATACACCTATTTTGTCATTGATTGTAGTCTCCATAATGTAACAGCACTCTTCCTACCTGTAGTTACTATGTCTATTTATCCTCCTTTTTATCTCTTCTTGCCTTCTGAGCTTTCTCCCTGAAGAAACTTGCTTTTGTTGATATCTGATGGTTAATTTTTCTAAGGAGTATGCACTTTCCTGATGTCCTTGTTCACCTGATAGGTCTGACTATTGTTTTATGGAGAGTTGAGTGATCAAAATGTGTTCGATTCCAAACTTAAGAACTGTCTAAAGGACGTCGTCTTGGTAGTTCCCTCAGACTTTTGTAGACCAACAATCCTGCTGTTTTTTAATTATTGTGAGCATTTAATCAGTTGAAAGAGTTTCCTGCCTCCAACTGGACCTGGTTTGAGTCCAACAAGAATATTTTTTGCTGGGTCTGTACATTGCATCTGTTCTCTGAATATTTAGACTTGAGTCAGTGGCCTGTTCTATTGCTTGCCAGGCTTAGAAGCTGTCACCAGCTTGCTATCTTATTTGCTAACCATGAATTCATTAGCCTCTGCAGCCAGAAATCTACCATCTGACTTGAAAATCTTGGATTCATCAGCTCTTACTGCTACTAGTCAAAAGAAATTCTAACCTGATATCTGAATCATGGATTTGAAACTCACTGGCCTCTACATTTCCTTGAGATAAATGTATCATATAGGTATAGATATAGATGTTATATCTCTGGCCTGTTCCTTTAAAGACCCTTACCTAATAAAGGTACTAAAATACTTATTAAATTATATAATGTATATGTGAGTGAGGATTGGGAGAAGTGAAATGGCATATGACTGAACAAGGATCCTTTTAGTTCAGTGTTTAGCAGACTGTGGCTCACAAACCATATGGGCTTTTTTTCGGCACATACAAGTGACTCTAAGTTGAAATAGAAACCATTGAAAGATATTGCTCAGGTAACAGTGATTTCACTTGTTTTTAAAATTAAATTCATGGATCTCAAATTTTGACAATTTTTAAATTGTGTGAGGGACAGGATTGGCACTTGGATCTCAAAACTTTTCAGATCCCTATTCCAGTTCAAGCTCTGGCGATATCATCGTCTAATTTTAGAATGAGACAATGGTGATACGACAGTACGTTCTTGGCTTCTAACTGAAAAGTTGGCAATTTGATCCCACCTCTTCCTTAGGGTTAAGGTTAGTAACCTAACTACTGACCCTGGCTGGAGAAAAGATCTTAGCCTAGGACATGCTACCGGGCAATTAGACTGTGCCCGAGAGCTTGGCTCTGAGATAAACATTAGAGTTGACTCAGTGATACACAAACACACCAGCACTGCGACTGTGAAAACAGGAAGCTTGAATAGACTTACAGAAATTCCAATAATGAACAAAAGTTATTTAATTAAACCAAATCCTTTAATGAAACAAATTACTGCACTGGGCAAATCTATTGTATATGGAATGAAGGCTTTCTCCTTTTGAATTGTCTTATTAAAAACTTCCGGTTGTTGAATTCTAAACTGCAAAACATATACCAACTTAACTATTTCTACACGTACAATTTAGAGACCTTGCATTTAATGACATTGCATTGACTCTTAGTTTTAATGCATGCTGAAAGTCTCCATCTATGCCTAGAGTTTCAAGTGAAAACCACCATTTATTTGCTCAACTTCACCAGTGGCTAGACCAAATATTGAGATGTGTTGGTTTGTCAACACTAGTCTCGGGAGAAAGAGGAAAGTAATAATCATCTAGTTATGCAGAATAGGATAGCAAATTAATATTTCTGAGTACTTTTTATACAGACTTTCTGCTTGATGCTTTCTTCTGTTCTGTTTGACTTAAAGGTGCAGTATTACTTTAAGGGTAAGTAGTAATACCTGTACCATTCAAACATTCCTCTTTGCTCCACACCAGACTGTTTTGAGATGAATTCACACAGTGGCTGAAGCCATGCACTCATATATAGAAATAATCATGATGCTAACTCAGGACTGGTCAGTTTTTCCTTCTGTTGTGTATTGGGTCTTTCTGAGTCAGAATCAATGCAATGGCAACTAACAACAACAACAAAAGACACAGCAACAGTCATCCCCTTTATTAGGTCACAGCCTTCATGGAATTGGCAGAAAGACTCCTTGGGAGTGTGGCCTGCTCCTTATTAATTCCATGAAAAAGCTTGCTACTTGTATTAGATCTGGATCCTGGTTCATCAACCTCTTATCATATTGTCTGCTCCTTCCAGGATCCACAGGCGTCGCTGGAGGAATGCAGACTTTGGATTCATTCAACTCTGCTTGGACAAGCTTGTGGTATTCCAATGCAGTCTTCTTGCTCCGTGATTCATCGTGCCCTGCAACTACACTAGTTCAGAAGAAACCGCCAGCTTACCCTTTGACCCACACACTTGAATGGGACTGGACTTCCCCCTTTTCCACTTTGTGAGCCATTTCTTGATATATATATATATATATATATATATATATTTATATATGTAAAAATTTCATGGGTTACGCTTTTCTAATGAACATGGGTTTGTCTTAAACTTAATAATTTCAAGGCTAAAAGATGTACAGATAGACACAGAGGCATGTACAAACTGAGGAAGATAGATGCCATGTGAAGATCCACATAGGACAAGGCTTGCTGGGGCTACAGAAGATGAACAGGCAATATATAGCCAAGAGTGGAAAAATTTTTCTTTTTATCTGGTGACCTGAATTCAGACTTCTAGCTTCTGCTCCGAATTCATAGCAAAGTAATTACATATATACCCTCCACCAAAAAAAAATGGGAAAAAAAGCTCTGCTGAGTGGAGGTTTCATAGTATGCATTTTCCCTGGTGGCAAACATCAAACAACTTGCTCTGGGTTAGTGCACCCATTGGCATTGCCTGGAAGGTTCTTTCTGGCCACAATATAAATATTTTTTAAGCAGTTTCTCTCAAACCATTCTTTTTGGTCATGGCCAATTAAGATAACAATGTGTAGCTTTGAAATTTTGTTTCCTGCTTAGGAAAAATGTCACAGACACTGTTGTGAAGTTGAATACAGCCTACAAGGACAGTGCTTTGGAAAAAGTTCAAGTATACAAGTTGTTTTCTCATTTCAGAAAATGTAAAATGCTGACTGATGACAAACTCCATTCTGGATGTCTATCAACTGCCCAAATGTCAACAAAATTCTTACACTTGTGTTCAAAGATAAATGACAGACCATAGAATAGATGGGGAAGTTATCTGGACTATCTTGAAACTCAGTTCAGTAAATTTTTACAGAAGATTTGGGAATGAGAAGGGTCACTGCAAAATTTGTGTCTCAGCCTGATATCTTTTTAATTTAATTAATTCATATATCTTTTATTAAATCATTTTATTGCGGTATCATAAAACTCTCATCACATATATCCATTGTGCCAAGCACTTTTGTACACTTGTTTTCCCTAATCATTCTCAAAATACTTGCTTTCTACTTGAGCCCCTGGTATCCGCTCTTCATTTTCCTTCCTCCCTCTCCTGTGAACCCTTGATAATTTACAAAGTATTATTATTATGCCATATATTACACCATCTGATGTCTCCCTTCATTGACTTCTCTGCTGTCCATCCCCTAGGAAGGAGGTTATATGTACATTCTTGCAATCTGTTATCCCTTTCTACCTCACCTTGCCTCCACCCTCCATTATTGCTCTTCTCACCACTGGTCCTGTGTTTCCAGTTCCTATCTGTACCAATGTACCTCTTCTACTCCAGCTGATCTGTAAGGTAGAACTGGGATCATGAGAGTGAGGGGAGCAGGGAGAGGAAGCATTTAAAAACTAGAGGAACATTGTATGTTTCATCATTGCTACACTGCACTCTGTTTGCCTCCTCCTCTCCCTGAGCCTTCTGTAAGGAGATGTCCAGTTTTGTACATATGGACTTTGGATCTCCACTCTGCACTCCCCCTCATTCACAATGATATGAATTTTTGTTCTTTGATGCTTGATAGCTGATCCTCTCAATACCTTGTGATCACCCAGGCTGCTGTGTTTCTTCCACGTGGGCTTTGCTGCTACTCAGCTAGATGCTCGCTTCTAGCTTCTAGTTTCGTTTATCTTCAAGTGTTTAAAGCCCCCGACTATAATCCTTGACAGCTGGGCACCATCAGCTTTCTTCATCTCTTTTGCTTGTGTACCATTTTGTCTACTGTGATCGTGTTGGGATAGTCTGGTGTGCTTCTTCCATATGGGCTTTATTGTTTCTCAGCTGGATGGTCACTTGTTTATCTTCAAACCTTTAAGGTCCCAGGCATTATAACTTTTAATAGCCTGGCTCCAACAGCTTTCTTCACCACATTTGCTTATGCACCCTTTTGTCTTCAGTGATCATGTTGGGAAGGTGAATATCTCAGACTGTCAAATTATTCAAAGTTGTGGAACCAGGACCAGCACACAACGGGGTGAGGATGATGCATGCACCCAGACCCCGAAGACCAGATTCTGATGACGCAGATCTATTTTATTGCTGACTTTACACTATTTTTATAGGGAGTATAAGCCAGTCAATTGTTTCTACACTTACTTCCTTGTTCTTCAAATGTATCCTTATAAGGTTATTTTCATCGTGCTGTGAGGATGTGGCAGACTTTGCCTTGGGCTAGGGCAACAGAGGAATGGTAGAACTTTATAGAGCTAACTTGTCTCTGAGCCATCTTTGTGTCTCACCAGTGTGCTGGGAGTCACCTTAATAGTGAGATGGTATGCTGCTTCTCAGGCTCACTTGAGAAGGCCAAGTAGTATCCTGCACTTTCTCTGCCATTTTTTCCTTTATGCATTCTACCTCTACAGCCATCGCCCCCACACAAAGTGTTTTTGTTTGGCTTTTTTTTTTTTTTTGGCATCACTGCCCTCAGGTGGTGGGAGTAGGAGGCCCAGCCTTTGCTCCGTGGAGCTGGAATCGAACCTCCATCCCAGTGGGCCGCAGTCCCGCGCACAACCACTACGCCACCGGGGCTCAGCCCACAAAGTGTTTTTATATTAGGAAAGTTCTTGAGTAGGATCCATTGTCCTTGTGGTTTCCTTAATAATAAGCCTATAAATATATGTACATAGATCTATCTCCCCTTTTTGTATATAAATATATTTACTTATGTATATGCCTGTGTTTAGATCTCTATAAATTCCCTTTGCATCCTAGTTTTTTTTTCTGTTTCTTTTTCTTCTTGTCTCACTATCATGTTCAGCCTTCATTTGGGTTTTAGGAATTCCTCTCTGTAACACTGTCCTTGACCCAGCCCTGGCAGACCTCCTATACCCTCCTTGCTATTGATTTTTGTTCACTTGTTGTTCCCTTGTTCGAGAATTTGCTAACACCACTCCCTTTCCCCTGTCCCCCCCTTTCTCATGTCCACCAGGAACTGTCATCTTATTGTTCTCTCTTCTGGCTTGTTTGTCTGATCTATCCCTTCCAGATAGACATGTAATGATAACAATATGTCAGACACAAGACAATAAGCAATAAAACAATAGCTACAACAACAACAACAACAACAGAAAGGCAACAATATTAACAACAACATTAAAACCTATAAATAGTTCAAAATCTATTTGTCATTCTTTATGAGTGTTTTCCAGTCCAGCCTAATGGGCCACCTAGCCCTGGCCCCACAGTCTATTTCTGGTATTCCCTGGGGACTTCATTGCTCTGCTCCCCTTGCTGCTCTTTTGCACACCCCCAGTGTCTGCCTTTGGCATGTTGAGCTCAGATTGGGCATTATCCCCACTGTGTGTCTCTAGTGTTGTCCCTTGTGGTGCTATGGGCCAGTGAGGAATATTGTGTCTCTTGGTGAGGTTGGCCTTATGGTCTTTTCCGTGCATTGACTTCTATGAGCAGAAATATTGTTCTCAGGACTTGGTGGACCAGAATGTGCTTCACTCTTTTTCCCCTCCCCTCTCCTTGAATCCAGTGTGCTCTGATCAGATAAGCCCCTCTCCTTGAGTGGAGCTACAATGCTGTTCTCTGAGGTGAATTCCCTCTCTCTCTCTCTCTCTCTCTCTCTCTCTCTCTCTCATATCCACATAGTTGATAATGGGACCATCCGCTCAGGCCTCTCTATTTGGTTCCCTGCTTCATGTCAGTGTGTTGCACTCTTGTCTTGGGGCACCAGCTTGAAGTCTGATTCCTCTTTCCCAAACTGCATGGAGCTTTGAACATGAGTTACCTATGGCTGCCATCTTTCCCAACTCCTCCATTGATCTCTTGACTGCTGCTTCCATAGCACTGGTCCTGAATCTCTGCAAGATGAAACACTTGACAACTTTAATCTTTCCTCCGTTTATTTAGAACACATCATCTGGAGAGTTGTATTTGTATCTAGACCCCAAACATAATATGCAAGTTATGGAACAATATTTCAACATGGTGCAGTTGTATATTGAAAGGGAACTGCCAAAAATCTAGACCAGATTCAGAGGAGGACACAGAACAAAGAATATCATAGCTGATGTCATATGGATCTTAGCTTAAAACAGAGAATAACAGAAAGATGCTTCCTTGTTTTTTATTGAATATGCAAAGGCTGTATGGATCATATAAAATTATAGAGTGCCATGATAAGAATGGGAATTCCAGAATACTTCATTGTGCTCATGTAGAAATGTGACACAAGAGATAGTTTTGAGAATGGAATAAGGGAAATAAATGCTGCATGCATTAAAATCTGGAAATGTATGTGGTAGTGTTGTAGCTTTTCACAGCATTAATTCAGTCCATAGATTTAGTAAATAATCAGAGAAACTGGACTATCTGAAGGAAAGTGTGATATCAGAGGCCACAGAAGTCTTATTAACAATCTTCTATATGCAAATGACACAACGTTGTGTGCTGAAAGTGAAGGGATCTTGAAGAGCTTGCTGTTTTACGATAAAGACTGACATTCATGGGGGAAGGGCAAGAAAGGGGGAGCCATCACAAGCCATCACAGCCCACTCACTAACCCCACACAGGAGATAAATAACAGATATATGTGTGAAAGGAGACAACATATACTGTAAGATACGAAATAATAACAAAATATAATTGATCAAGTATTTATGAGGGTGGGGGAAGGAAGGGAAAATGGAGGAGATTATACCAAGGGCTCAAGTAGAAAATGTTTGGAAAATGATGATGGCAACATATGTACAAATATGCTTAATGCAGTTGATGCATGCAATGCTATGAGAACTGTAAGAGTTCCCAATAAAATGATTTTAAAAGACAAAGATCCGTATTCGGTAAAGATCAACGATTACAGCCTTCAATATGAATCCCCGATTAATGTAAAGAAAATGAAATCATCACAAATGGATCAGTAAGTATCATCATGATAAATATAGGAAAGATCAAAGTTGTCAAAAATTTCTTCTTGATTAGCTCCACAATCAATTCCTATGGAAGCAGTTGTCAAGAGACCCTGTGAAGCATTGCATTGGGTCAATTTTAAGAGATCTTGAAAATGTTGAAAAGGAAGGATGCAAGAATGCTTCTTAGATGCAAGGACAGGGAGACGTTATTTCACATACTTTGGACAGCTTATTAGGAGAGACCCAGTCCTGAAAAAGGTTGTTATCCTTCATAAAGCACAAGCACAGGAAAAAAAGGACCCATTGCAAGATGAATTGACACAGATTGCAACAATGGGCCCAACCCTCATTCTTAAATGCACTTTAAGAATGGTGCACTGCTGGGTGTTGCTTTGTTCTTCTATACTTAAGGTTGCTGTGAGTCAAAATCAACTTGATATCAGCTAACAGCATTAACTGGATTAGGAAGTATCTTCCCTAATTAAAGACAAAATATAATCTTAAAATATTTTTATTCTGTTAGAAATGAGCTACAAAGCCATGTTCCAAATTCAGTTATTTTGGCTACTGTGAAGAATGATGAAGCAGCATGCTGCCTTAGATATTTAGTTTCTTTCCTGGAATCCTAAAGAGCAGTTACGCTCAGTCCTGTGGGGTGCATGAACTGAGTGGCGGTGGTTTAGGTTTTTATTTTGGTTCTGGTGTTTTGTAGCAGAACTCTTTGGCAAGGATATAAATTGGGTGTGGGTAGAAAATTAGGCCTTTCCAAATAGTTGGCAATTCAGGTTATGAATATTTTTGAATATTATTCAAAAATAAGGCATTTAGTTATTGATAAATTGTATGAAGCTAGGGCCAGATTAACTTGAGTTTAAAATCCAACTGTTTTGTGTGAGTGTACGTAAATTACATGGCCACTTTGATCTATGGTTTCAGAATCTAGAAAATTAGATAAGTATCATAAGCCAAAAATATAGCCGACTCAATGCCATTGGTTGACCCTACAGAACAGGGTAGAATTGCCCTGTGAGTTTCCCAGATGGTAACTTTGACAGGCGCAGGAAGTCCCGCTTTCTTCTGAAAAACCGCTGGTGGTTTCAAACTGCAGTTTACCGTCCACCATGTAGCCACATCATCACCAGGGCTCCTTGGATGATTCTAATACCTATGCTAAAAGATGCAAATAAGATATTTCATTTAAAATGCTTAGCACACTTTTAGCTAAGAAGCCGTGGCAGCAAAGTGGGTTACAAGTTGGACTGCCAACTACAAAGTCAATAATTGGAAACCACAAGTCTCCCCATGTATAGCCCCTGGCCCTCCCAGGGCAGGCCTCCCCTGTCCTCAAGGTGATTCTAAGTCAGGACGGACCCAGGACCCACAAGGGACCCTAGTCTGTGTTGGGTCTGATATTGGCCCTCAGTTGTGGTAAATGTCTTAAATTTAACTTTGTTCCTGAGAACATTGATGGTGCATGTACTATATGTAATGGCAAATAGAAATCTCCCCTATCAGTGAACAAACTGTATTTTCCTTTGGATTCTATTTTTGCTGCTAAGAAATCAGTTATCACTCTAGTTGACATTCATTTGAAAATGATTTTTTCTCTCCTTCAAAACATCACTTTGTTTATGAGGTTCTGCAGTTTACTATAATATTTATAGGTTTAGATTTATTTGCAATTTACCCTGCTTTTAATTTATTTTGTTCCAGACTTTATAGATCGATATCTTTCATGAATTATGGAGCATTCATTATCATTTCATTATGTACACAGCATTTCTCTATCTGTCGTCTTTCTGAAGCTCAGATAAATATTTCAGCTTCTCATTCTATGCTCCATGACCCCTTAAACTAAAAACAAACCACACTCTAATGAAGTCAGTGTCTGACTCATGCTATTTCTCCACTGGGTTTCTCAGACTATCAATCAGGATGGAAGCAGACAGCTTCCTCTTTTTCCTTGGTGTTTGCAGCTGTTGGTTTGAACCACTAACCCTTATTGAGCAGCCCAGTGTCACCAGGGCTCCTTCCACAATCATTTGAGCATTAAAACTTATCTATTTTCTCTGTACTTCATAATTCAAAATAAGCTATGTCTTTATCTATCTCCAAGTCACACTTAAAATGTTTACATGAAAATTTTCATGTTAATACATTAGAAGTTCTGCTATTAAACTATCAATTTTATTTTTATTTCAGTTTTTAAGAATGCTTTTATTGGGGGCTCTTACAACTCTAGTCACCATCCATACCTTCATCCAGCGTGTCAAACACATTTGCGCATACGCTGCCATCATTGTTTTCAAAGCATTCTCTTCCCACTGGAATCCCTAATATCAGCTCCCCATTCATCTCCCTTCCCTCTGCACTTGCCCTCCCTCATGAACCCTTGATAAATTACAGATTATTATTTCCATATTTTACATTGTTCTCTGTCACCGCTCTCCCACCTTTCCATTGTTGGTCCCACTGGGAGGGGTTTTTAGATTGATCCTTATGACCAACATCCCCTTTCTTCCCCCACCATCCCTAATGCTCCTGATATCTCTACTCTAATTGTTGATCCTAAGGGATCTGTCTATCCTGGATTCCCTGTGTTTCAGGCTCTTATCTGTAGCAGTGTGCATGCTCTGATCTAATCTGATTTGTAAGGTGCAATTGAGGTCATAATAGTGGGGGGAAGGAAGCACAAAAGAACTACTGTACCCTGACTGACCCATCTCTTTGCTATAACTGCTCTGTAAGGGGCTGTACAATTGTCTACAGATGGGCATTGAGTCTCCACTCCATATCCCCTCCCCCATTCACCTTGGGTATGATTTTGTTCTGGGTCTTAGATGCCTGTCACCTAATCCCATCGACACCCCATGATCACACAGGTGGGTGTTCTTCCATGTGGTCTTTGTTGCTTCTGAGCTTGATGGCTGCTTGTTTATCTTGAGACCCTTAGGACCTGAGATGCACCATCAGTTTTCTTCACCACACATTTGCTTATGCACACCTTTTTCAGCGATCATGTTGGGAAGAAGGTGAGCAGAATAGAAACAATTTGAGCATCTACTTTTTCTTTTTTTGGGGGGTGGCAACACTGCCCTCTGGTGGTCGTGAAAGCTACCCAGCGCTGCTCCTGAGAGCTGCTGCTGGATTTGAACTGCCAAGCCTACAGACCACAGCCCCGCACTGAACCACTTACACCACTAGGGTTCAGCCTGAGCATCTACATTTTCACTAGAACTTGTTTTTCAAAATTGTTTAGCCCTGTCACACATTTATTTAAATATATTAGACACTGATTATATTTTATATTGAATGTTTGAAAATTCCAAGTTTTGAAATATGTGCAGATCTCATTATGCTTTATGTTGCCCTTGACTCCCATTTACATGGACTTATTGTCTTGCCATCTATAATTTTTGAAAACTTCTTTTCTTTGATATTTATCTGTGGGAGTTCTTTGAGGCTTGATTGATGGTAAATTTTTGCAACTATAATTTTCATTATTTTCTGTTTGTGTCTGAGGATACTACTATGTAGCAACTACATTTCAAAAAATCATCACCAACAAATTGCCTTATAATACCAAACGTGTGATTTTGGAAAAGGACCTGTTTCTTATAAACTCTTACATGAAGATTATTTTGTTTGTTTTGCTCTACTCTCCAATGTTGAGCTTCAAGACAAACAATTTTCTTTGTAGACTCGGGTAATTGGATAGAAAGGGTCACTTCCAGTTGAGTCATATAGGTTTGGCCACTTTCAGGTTTAAGTGTATGTGTATTTGTGTGTGTGGTTCCTTTTATGCTACTTTTCACATATATTCTTACTTTATATCACACAAAACAATTGAAATGAAGTTTATTTCAACCCATAGTGACCCTACATAGGGTTTCTGAGGCTGTTTCTTTTTCAGGCATAGTTAGCCCCATCTTTCACTTGAGGAGTGGCTAACATGTTTCAGTTGCTAACCCATGATACTCATACAAACGTGCCACCAGAGCTACCTCTTAACAATTCAAGTTATAATTGATAACTAAACTGGTCAGTCAGTTTAGACACACAGCGATTTAAGAGAACCATTTTGTAGGCTTTAAATGGCTGTTACCTTTCAGGACAGGTGGTCAGCCCTGTCTCCTTGGTATCATCTCTGGATGAGTTTGAACAGCCAAATATCCAGGTACTAATCAAATGCATAAACATTTGCACCACCTAATGTCTCCTATACAGTTCAGCAAAATCATCAAGAAGAAATTTAGATTTGATGCTGAAATAATCTCTCTACAGAAAAATATTCCCCTTACATTTTTAAAATTGAATCATTTTATCAAGGGCTCGTACATCGCTTTTCACAATACATAAATAAACATACTGTGCCAGGCACCTACACACATCCACTGCCACCATTGTTCTTCAATCATCCGCCTTTTCCCTCGAGCCCCTAGCATTGGCCTTTCCATCCCCTCCCCTCTTCTCCTGCTCTCTCCTTCCCACCAACCCTCAATACTTTATAAATTATCATTGTTCTGTCATCTGTCACACTGCCCGACCTCTCCCCCAACCCACTCCTTTGATGCCCATCCTTCAAATAGGAGCCTATGTGTACATCCTTGCAGTTAGTTCCATCTCTCCACTCCACCCTTTCTCTACCGTTCCAACAGCCCCAATCTAATTACTGGCCCGAAGAGGCTCATCCATCCTGGTCTCCCCATATCTCCAGCTCCCCTCTCCACCAGGGCACCTTCTCCAATCCATCTGGATTTGTAAGGTAGAGTTGAGACTATGATGGTTGCGGGGGTGTGGTGGGGAGACAGTCTTCAAGAACTAGAGGAAATGTGTATGCATCATCACTGTGAGAAAACACTGAAACGCCAATGAAGGTTGACATGGTGGTGGGACAGGAAGGAGATAGAAGAAAATAGAGGAAAGAGCTAGAAGACAAAGGGCACTTGCAGAGGTCTAAACATAGGTATGTCCAAACATAAATACAACTATCTATTATAAGGTGGAATAAATTTTAGAACTTATCTATAGGCCAATACTATGGTAGCAAGTGGACCTTGGGCCCTCTCCCCAGTGCTCCCTAGATGCAAGAACACTTTGTTCTATGTATCTGGTATCCCTCAATGCTAACTGGCCCAACACGATAACTGAAGTAAAATGAGTGCACAAGCAAATGTGGTGAAGAAAGCTGATGGTGCCCATCCATCAAAGGCTATATCTGGGGTCTCCTTACATTTTTATAGCTATTTGAGCATATATTCCCGTATCTAAGGAGTCATGATAGTATTGTGGATTAAGACATTGGACTATTAATTACATCTTGGTGCTTCAAACCAACCAGCCACTCTATGGGGAACAGGGGGTGCTTTATCCTCCCATAAAGATTTAGTGCCTCCGGAATCCTATACAGGGTGGTTATTAGTTGAAATTTGTTTGATGGATCAGGTTTTCATTCTGAGATCTGATACCTGTATTGGTGTATCTTCATGCTTTATTTTTCTGTTCTCCTTCATTTTGCTTTGTTTCCTTGGAAGGCTGCTATATTATCTATCTTTTATATGCCATCTACCACTTCATAAATGTGAATATTTTAGCACTTCACAGCTTCACATTTTATCTCTTGATTTCTGCTCTAGTTTTTCTCTGGCATATTCTCATCCTCACAAAACTGGAATTATAAGGTTTAAGATTCTGAGAGCAACTCTTGACTAATAGGAGAGGTAATTGGTAGATAAAATGTATGCATTACCTGATTCTTAAGCCAGTGCCATCTTTATCATCCATATGTGCATTTGGAACTATATGACTATTGACATAAAACCTAAACTTTCTTGGAGTTTTCATCTTTTTTTTGTTGTTGGAGTTTTAATCTTTGATTTGGAGTTTTAGGGTCAAGTTTTCACAGGCATCCCAGGTAATTGGTGTAGTACTATGTTTAGTGCTTCTAGTCTGCATTAGAATTTGCTGTGTTTGTTGGCAAGGTTTTTTTTTTAATCTGGGAAAGAACATAATGATCATGCAGCTAAACGTGAGAAAAATTTATTTACTCACAAGCACAAGGTAAATGAATATAACAACTAAAGTACAACTTTCTTTTACATTAAATCTGGAAACTAGACAAGCGCTAGGTCGACTAGATCTATTTATGTAGCATCGATGGATTACCTGGCTATTCATCTACTACAAACCAGAAGCACAAAACACGAATGAATTGAAAGGCTGCATAGGGGAACAGGGTTAGAAAAGTTACATAAGAGCAGAACTGAAGAAGCATCAATGTCAAAAAGCTCTGTAGTGTCTAGAGAGGACAAAGAAGAAATTGCAAAGACAGATGGGACAAAGTGCTTGAAATACACAGAGATATGTACATCATTTCAATAGTTAGTTTCTACATGCTGCACTTAGCTAAATCGATGTACACAACATGTACAAACAAAATGGCTCAATGATTATGTGTCTCGGAGAACACTAGTAAAAGTCCACATCCTGACAGAAATTTCCTGATAAGTGAAAAAGAAAAATTGAATTTATTTTATATTGAGAAAGTGAAATAGGAGTGGAGCCAGCACTGATGCAAAGTGATGAACAATAATAAAGTGGGAAAATTTCTCCCTGACAAAAATAACTTACAAAATATCTGCCAAGGAGTAGATGAAAATTCTAGGCAAATGTTTTGCTGTGGACTAAAATTTTTAAAAAGAGAAGAAAAAGCAATAATGTATATGAAAAAATATCCTAAAGTGTAATTAAAACTTTAAGAAAGTTATGCTGAGAAATTTGGGGCTATAGGGAGTAGAAAGAAAAAAAAATCACAAGAATAATGATAAAACTGAAAAGAGCAAAAGGAAATATGAAAATAGAGGATATAGTACGAAGAGGATTAGAGTATAGTGTGAGTGCAAAAGGACCAACGTATTAAAATAGAATTATAAGGAAGCTAAAATGTTTATAAAAGTAACTTCATTGTGTTCATGTGGAGTTTATGCATGGATCAAGAAGCAAGAGAATATTACATGGTTTTAAATGTAAAGCTGATGATACTTAATAAATCTGTGTGTTCAGTATCTGGATCAGAGAAGCTGGTTTACATGAAGAAGAATGTCAGTATCAAAATTGGAGGAAGACTCCTCAACACCTGATGATAGGCAGTCAACAAAACACTGTTTGCTGAAAGTGAGGAGGAATTGAAATACTGCTGATGAAGATCAAGCATTATAGCCTTCAATATGGATTTTGACTCTCAATTTAAAGAAGCTCAAAATCCTCACAATTGAAACAATAGTTAATCTCGATTTTAGTTTAGTTTTGGTTTTTTTTCAGGGCATCACTGTCCTGGTGGGAGTAGGAAGGCCAGCCTTGCTCCTGGAGAGCTGCTGCTGAGTTAACCTTACCTTTAAAGGGAGAAGAAGCTTTAGTTGTCAAGGACTTTGTATTTCTAGGATCCACAATGAAGCTCCACCGAAGCAGCAGTCAAGAGATCAAAAACCATACCGCATTGGTAAGTCTAAGCCTAAGACCACTTGATAGTATCGAATAACAAAGATGTAACCTTGAGGAGTGGGGTGCCTATGACCCAAGTAGTGCTGTTTTCCATGGCCTCTTATGCATGGGAAAGTAGGTCATTGAATATGGGAGTCTACAGAAGATGCATTTGAATTATAGCGATGGAGAATAATATTGGAAATACTATGGATGAAGAACAAAGCTAAACTGATCTGTCTTGTCAGAAGTAAGACCAGAATGCTCTTTAGAGGCAACAGTGGCAAGATGTCATGTTACATTCTTTGGGCATACTGTCAGGAGAGACCATTCCCTGGATAAGGATATCATGGTTAAGTGAAAAATAGATGTCCCTCAATGAGAAGGATTAATATGGTGGCGGTACCAGGCATGGGAACAATTGTGAGGCTGGTGCAGGACTGTGTAGTTTTTCCTTTATTCTGTTATGCATAAGGTCTTGTGGGTCTTAACTGGCTCAAGGGAACCTGACAAGTACTCAATCAACTATTTTTTTTCCAGTGCATGTGAGTTCTCTATTGTACTTGGTACTCTGTGCCTGACCTACAATAGTGTCCTTATGTCTGTATCAATTTTTTTCATTTATGATTTTGTAAAATTCTTAACTTATGTTATGGTCTTTACAGGCTAAGTTCATTTTTGTGCATGGGTTGAGATATATGGGTCCTGTTTCATTCTTAGTCAGATGTGTATCCAGATTCAGTTTTTTCAGAATCATTTGTTGTTTTGTCTTGCTTTTGTTTTTGGCCATCACTGCCCTCCAGTGGTGGAAGTAGGAGGCCCAAGCCTTGCTGCTGGATTTGAACCTCCAACCCAATGGGCTGCAGTCTCGCGCCCAACCACTACGCCACCGGGGCTCAGCCCCAGAATAATTTTTTGAAGAGTTTCTTTTCCATTAATTTTTTTTATTGTCGTTCTCTCTCAAAAAGCAGTTGCCATAGATGAATGATTTTAATTCAGGGTTTTCTAGTCTGTTCAATAGTATATCTGTGGTTATGCCAGGACTAGCCCATTTTGACTTCTGACTCTGAAATATGATTTGAGTTTGGACAGTGCAGGGCAGGGCTTCCAACTTTGTTCTTTTGGAAGAGTTCTTGGCTTATCCTTGATTTTGTTCCCTCTCCATATGAGCTTATTACTTCATTTTTCTATTTATTTAAAGAATGAATTTGAAATTTGGCTCAAAATGCATTTTACTTATAACTGGCTTTAGAAAAAATTGACAATTTTACTATATTAAGACTTCCTATCTATAGACAAAGTATATTCTTCCATTTGTGTAAGTCTATTTTGATGTCTTATTATAATGTTCTGTAGGATTTTTTGGTATAAATCTTTCATTTCTTTGGTTAGGTTAATTACTAATATTTTATCTTTTGTGTGGATGCTGTAGGTGGTATTGTTTTCTTGATTAATTTATGAGATCTTTTCATCAGTAAACAGGAATCCAATTGATTTCTGTTTGCTAATCTTGTATCCTGCTACTTTACAAAATCCCTCAATTGTTACAAACAATATTTGTGTTGAGTCCTTGTGGTTCCCTGCCTATAAAACTATATCATCTGTCAATACTGAGAGCTTCCTGGCTTCTTTTCCCAGCTTCATTGCCCTGATTTCTTTCTTCTAATGGTTCTGATAAAGATTTTCATCAAGAAGTTGTATAACTGTGGTGATAAGGGGGTTCCTTGTCTAACCCACATTTTTAGGGGAAATCTACTCAGTTTTTCCTCCATTAAGTGTGAAGATAGCTGTTGGTGTTTCATTTATGGCCATGAATCTGTTGAGGATTTTCTCTTCTATTCATATTCTATTGAATGCTTTTATTAGAAATGGGTGTTGTATATTGGCAATGCCCTTTCTGCACCTATTGTTATGATCAAATGACACTTATTCTGTCTTATTTATGTGATGGATTATATTAATTGTTTTTCTAATGCTGAACTAACTTTGCACACCTGTTAAAATTTTATTTAGTTATGTCATATTATTTTTGTGATATATTTTTGGATACAATTGGTCAGAATTTTGTTGAGAGAATTTTTGTGTCTTTTTATTAGGGACCTGATCTATACTTTTTGTGTTTGTGAGGTTTTTACCTGATTTTGGTATCAGTGATAGGTTTGCTTCATAGAATGAGTTTGGTAGTTTGCTTTTACTTTTTGCATACTGAAATAGTTTGTGGAGAAGTAGTGAAGATTCTTCTGTAAAAGTTTTGTAGGATTCCCTGTGACCCCATCCAGAGTTTTTCTTAGCTATTCTTGAGTAGGAATTTTCTCATCCAGAGATTTTCTTAGCTATTCTTGAGTAGGAATTTTCTTATGACTTGTGTTTCTTTGTCTGTGATGTGCCCTTTGAAGTTTTTTCAACCATTTTATTGGAGGCTCATACAACTCTTACATATATCCATTGTATGACAAGCATATTTGCACATCTGTTGCCCTCATCATTCTCAAAACATTTGCTTTCTATTTAAGTCCTTGGCATCGCCTCCTCATTTCCCCTCCTCCCACCCTGCTGCCCCTCTCTCATGAATCCTTGATAATTTATAAATTATTATTACTTTGTCATACCTTACACTATTCAATGTCTTCCTTCACCCACATCCCTGTTGCATGTACCCCAGGAAGGAGGTTATATGTAGGAACTTATAATCAGTTCCTCCTTTCTACCCCACCTTCATTCCATCGTCCTGATATCGCTACTCTCACCACTGGTCCTGAAAGGATCATCTCTCCTGGATTTCCTGTTTTTGGATCCTATCTGTACCAGAGTACATCCTCTGGTCCAGTCGGATTTGTAAGGTAGAATTGGGATCATGATAGTGGAGCATTGAAGAACTAGAGGAAAGTTAAGTTTCTTCGTTGCCACATGGCACCCTAACTGATCTGTCTTCTCTCTGTGACCCCTCTGTAAGGGGAAGGTCATTAACCATAGATAGACTTTGAGTTCCCAATCTGTACTACCCCTCATTTACAATGATATAATTTTTCGTTATTTGATGTCTGATACATGATTCCTTCAATACCTTGTGGTCACACAGGCTGGTGTGCTTCCTCCATGTGGGCTTTGTTGCTTCTGA